>VYZP01037567.1:0-14718 GCA_013400635.1 Hypocryptadius cinnamomeus | reverse complement strand
AGAGGGAGTAAAAAATAATTTCTACAGAAACCACCATCAGAAATCCTAGTTGAGATGCAATAGTTAAATCTAATCCTTTTCACTACTTGAGAAAAGACTGAGGAGAAACATGCTCTTGGATGCAAAGCAACACTCCTTGTCTCCACAGTGGATTGGGTATTAAAGTGCAGCATGAGAGAGGCAGGGAGAAAAAAGGCAGGAAAAGGAACCTGGGTTAATACTGAAATAGACTTCCTAATGAGGTTATGGGATGTCCCTCGCAGGAGGTTTCTAAACAGAACTTAAGCAAAATTTTATCTGGAATAAAACTGATCCTGAAAGCATGAGCTAAGTGATCTTTTCAGGTTCGTACAGGCCCAATTTTTCCAAGCATTACTGTTGAGAACATCCACTATCAAGGCCAATAGCAGTCAATACAGATAATCATCTTCCTCATGGATAAGACAATACACATATAGAATCCTTGTTATTTATATAAGAATTAGACAAAATTGTTTTGTTGTTTGCTTGTTTTTTTAAATATAGCAGATTCATAGCCTAAATTGCTGTTGTTTTTACACATGCAGCTTTCAGAAGACAGACCATATGTGATATGCTGACCATCATGCTTAGATATAGGTAAAAGGATCTAAGGATTTAAAAAAAAAACATTCTTAAACACACTGCATTTGGTGAACTTGAATGTTATCTTCAGGTATGAAGATAACATTGAATGTTATCTTCAGGTTAATCTTTTCAACGATCTACGGATGTTAGGGAAAGCAGAAACCCAGCTCATGCTGGAAACATAATTTAGCTGAAGAAAACAGAAACTATAAAGAGAAGAATGAGTGAAAAATAAGAAGCAACCTTCCAGCATTCAAGAAAACCACTATGAGGAATGTGGCTATGAGCTTTTCCTTGTATTTACTGGGCCTCCAGGGAAGGACTATGAGGAATGGGATTTAATCTGCAGCCAGGCCATTTTGCTCACACATTAAAAACAGGCCTTTCAACTATATGTACAGAGGAAAAATTATATGATGTCATTAATTAGGATACCCTAAGAATGTTTTAACCAGGAGACTTTTAGGAACACATTTCCATATTCTTAAATTTACAGAAGAGGTGGTCAAAGTAGACTTAAGAAGGCCTAAGTGAACTGAATCCTTTAAGATCATATGACCTTCACACATTTATATTTCTGTGTCTTAAATTCAGCCATTTAAAATTTACGCAGCCATATTAAAAGGAAAAAAACAGAAAAGAAATAAATTTAAACAGGGGACTAGGTCAATAAGCCCTTTTCAAAATGTCTGAGGGCTAATCATATAATAATTTAGAAATAAAAACATCTGAACTTTAAGTAGTATCAACAACAAACAAAACAAAACAAATGATCAAACCAAACCAAACCCCCTCAAACGTGTGAATAAGTGGTATAAAACCATTAGTATCTGGAAAAACGCCATATTCCTTCTGGAGGACTTCCAATAACCTTGGAGTTTTTTAAACTGCTCAAACCCAAAAGTCAGCAATAAAATACTAATTCTAACTCAAAGGCTATATTTGTTTGACTCTAAAATACAAAGACAGGTCAAAAAATTCATGGTTTCCCAGAGGAATGCCTGTCATGTATTCAAAAGTTCTGTATCTACTCTTGAAGTAATCAAAGCTCTTACACATCACCCAGAACAAAGTCTCTCTCTCTCTTAAATTTGTCCTCCTGAAGACCACTACAAAACTCTTGCTCAGAGGCATGAAACTTTGTTTTCTAATTCCCATTGCTTTTTTGGTCCTGTTTACTGATCCTTTTGTAAAGAGGAGAAATCCAGAGTTTCCTCTTAAAAACAATCCCAAGGACAGACAACATGTGGCTGCTCATTAATAACCAAAAGGTAAAAGGTCGGTAAAACTACATCACCTACAAGAGCACCAGCTCTCCAGCATGTGGGCAGCAGCCGTATGATCCAACACATTCTGCCAGCAAGACATGAGAGGTCTAAGATGAACCAATATGATATCAAGGGCAAGCAACAGCCTTCTAGGTATTGAGATAACACCCATCAGAGCTCTTCTCACTGCTCATGTTCAGAGAGGGACTATTAAATTCAACTTAAGGTAGCATACGGGGGTGGGAAGCATCCACTTCAGCAGGGATACTTGGAAATCACACTTACGAACTCATCACTATAATCTCCCCATTTCACCAATTTTTCCACTCTACTCAGGTGTTAATGTCACTCTCACTCAGGATTCAAAATGACACACTATTCTGAGTTTCTTTCATTCGGTTCTTTTATAAACAGACTGTCAGTGAATAAAAGTTTCAGCCATTTTATCCATATTTTCAGGGTGATTAAAAATGTCACAATGTGACTGTCAGCATGGAACACAGAACACGCAAATCATACAGAAAAGAGCCTTCATGCACTTTGGGCGTGCTCCAAATCAATGACCAACAATTGCAGGTAAGGTCTGTACATTTTAATAGGTACTCTAGTAAAACATTCAGCTCAGGTAGGTAGAATCTGGATTTATATCTAACAAGTTTATTTTGCTGGCATGGTTATTGTTGGAGGGCACATTTCTTAGCTCATTCATCTGACACAGGAATGGATTTAGACACATTGTACACATTCCACTTTATTAAAATAAGCAATGCTTTCTGTAAAAGTCAATTTTAACAGTTTGGTGAAAGTGCTAAAAATAGTAGCAGGAATTCAGCCTATCCAAACACATTCCTTATTAACAGAGGCTATTGAAACTGAACTTCACTACAGCAAAATAAACATTCAGAAAGAAACTTCCACAGGCTTAACTCAACTTAAATCACTTTAATTACAAACACCAATAGGCATCAAATTTCCTACCCTCTCATCATTTCAGCACGTTCTGAATATATAAAAACACTGAACTCTGACCGCAAATCAGGTCTGTACTGTTCAAGTAGAAGTCACAGGTATAGAAAAGGACCACATTCTAGAAAGAAACAAGACCTTGCTTTTCTTTAGGTCTAAGAGAACCTTTGTGAAACAGCATTAATAGATTTTGCAGTATTGCCATATTTTTCTAACGTAGTATGGTTTGAACAGCAGTTAAATGGCATTTTGCCACCCCCGTACCGTGAATTTAGACCAAGTTATAAAAGTCTGTATAGACCCCACTCATGGGTACAATCCTTTACATAGGCATTCACCAAATATTTTCAGAAAACATGACTCCTTTAAATTAGATGATGTTTCAATCATCTGTTACAAGCTTGTCCATCAAACAATGTAATGCAAGAGCCTTAAGAGGTCCCACAGGAGTGAGATGTTGGTACAGCAAAGCCTGTCTTTGTGAAGGTCCTGCTCCAGCAATCCCCAGGCTGAAATAGATGGCAGAGTCAGAGGCAATTACAAGGCGTATGTGCCTGTCACACCACCAGCTTCTAATTCCTTGTCATCCTTGATCAAACAGATCTCAAGACAGATCATAACTTGTACAGTGGGTAGAATGGGAGTTGAAGGAAGCAGAAAAGCACCTTTTAAAGACAAACATTTGAATTGTCTAAGCCAAGGACTTTATTTACTTCCTTCCCTGAATCACCTTCAAAAATATCTTTCCACTCAGTATAGTATGAGTCCAAGATGAGCTCATGAGGCTGATGCACAGCAAGCCAACATGCAGACTCAAAAGTACGTGACCACAAAATTTCCACCTGTTCCTTTCCATCTTTGAAGATGTTGTCCTTTGCTTATTAAGCCTATTCTTCTGCACCATTGTAAGAAAAAAAGGAACATAAGCCATTGTTCAAAGTGTTCACCTATAAGATCATGCTACTTGAAAACTTGCACTACACCATTAATCATCCTGTATTATCTCACTTTTAAACTTTCCTGATAAGATACAGAAGCAGATAAATATTTGAATACCAATAGGTAGCTTGCATGTAATAGTTAAAGATACCATATTTAAATGTCATCCCTTGAAAGAAAAAAGCTACCATGAAGTCCTCAAATATTGAAAGCAATTAAACATTGATACAAAAATTAGTTGAAAGGGAAAGCTATTAATAAAGATTAGAATCTCAAGGTAACATGTGAAGACACAAAATTCTTCTGGAACTGTTCACAGGCAAATATCATGGTCTGACTATGGTCTGACTGAGGTTCCAAAATGAAAGAGATTAGGAAGATGGTGCAGGAAGAAATATTATGAAGAGCAGCTGAGATGCCACATTTTGTGTGTCCTAGGAACATTTTTTTTGGCTTACAGAGAACAGGAAATTAAACACACCAATGAATCAGATAAAACTGAGAACCACTGGGATACAGTAAGTAGCACTTTAAAAGAGTGTTTTATTTGCTGTGTTCCATTTTGCATCAGAAACAGAAAGAATTGTTACTGTTCTCTGTGGATCTCAACATGCAAAGTACAAAAGATTCATAGTTTTTTAAAAATTAAATATTTTAATATGAGATGTTATTCAAGGAAGGGCTACTGTATACCAGTCTGGCTACTGTATACCAGTCTGACTAAGGGCTACTGTATACCAGTCTGACTTCTTTTTGCTGAAGAAGTAGACTATGTACTGTGTATTGCAACAATTTATAGCTTTTAAAGTAATTTGAAACTCTTCCCAGCACATGTTTTCAAGCTTCCTCTTAGCCTTCTCCCCCCGACCCTCTGCCATTATAGCAAAACACTTAAATATGCTATTAATAAAATACCAGTTAATCTTTAGGAGTTCCACACAAACTCACTAAGCCTCAAATGTAGCTTTTACTTAGGGCAATTTAGGTAAGGCTGTAAGTACTGTGTTGTCTTACAATCATTTTGCAAGCAATTGCTTCCTGAACTTTGAGACAAAGTAATTAAAAGATTTTTAATCCTTTGAACTTCATTTGGTAGCTCTGTTTTCCTTCATATGTTACTATGAGCTGCACAAAGAATGAAGTTGCTAGACCTGACTGCAAAAATAGCAGTTTCCATGTCCACATTTAGAATCTAACAAAGCTAAAATGAAATCAAGGAATCAATCAATATCACTCTGATGTCACCACTAAGTTCACATATAGTGAGAATTTGTTTTAAGGATGAACAGCTCCCATCAGGGTCAATGAATAAAAGAGCTACTTAGCAAAAGATAGTAGGAAAAATGTTCAGCTTCAGTAAGAGTGAGAACTGGTCAAATTCTGGATAGGCTGTTTGGCCATAGAAACCTGTTCCTAAATCTTTATTACCTACAACAGAATTGCTTGCTCCTCTGAGAACATCGGTCCTCCATGTGCATTAATAGTGAAGGCTGAGGGTATTATTCCTTCTTTTTCATTCTGTTCAGCATACAAATCTCTCTAATCCAGCCTGAAAGATATCTCCAACAGTATCTCATGCAAGAATTTGCCAAAGGAGATCTCTTTGCACAGTGAACATACAGAATATAACCCATTTTCTGTTTTCTGCCATGCTGAATATTGTACTGCAGGGAAATTTTGCATTAGGCAGAAAACAGGCAGGTGGAGGCAAACAACTTTTGGAGGAGTGTCACACTCTCCTGCTGATAAACTTCGGGGTTTTTTTGCTTTTTGTTTGTTTGTTCATTTTCTCCCATCTGAGTGTCTTGCAGAGAAGTGCTTCTACAGCTTTGGCACTTCAGTTCAAAACCTTTTCAAGTCTTCCTTCTGGAGGACAACGAATTTGTTAGGGGTTTTTTTGTTTGGTTTCATTACAAAAGAACATCTGTAGTGAACCACTGGGACCTTGCAGCTAAATTTTACCTTAAACAAGCTGGTTTTGAGCTGAAGAAAAAGCTGCCATGAAGCAATAGATCCTGCAGAAGCAGGGCCAGTGTTCCTTTTAATGCCAGTCTCTTTCCCACACTGTGAGCCACCACTGCACAGCCACAAAATTCAGAGTTTACTCCAAAAGTCTGTCCAAGCCCACCCAGACAGACAAACATACACTCATCCCCTGCTCTCAACACCACCAGATGTCCAGAATCTTCCCTTATCTTTTTCTCCTAGCAATTATCTTTCCATAGGGTGATCATACACCCCAGATCATCTATACACACCCTCTTCCAGATCATTAGGGTTTTTTCCCAGTTATGTTTTCAAAGCATTTGTTCTAATAAAGTTTGTTGCTTTATTGGTTATTTAGCATCAATTTGCTTTAATCCATCCCAAAGGGTCTGTGAAAAATGAACCTGCCTGAGAGGCAGGTCACAACATCCAACTTACGTGTAACTCACTTTGAAATAAATGGAGCACATGATATCACCTCATTGATATGTCACCAGAATTCCAGAGGGTGATATCACAAAATATGAGCGTGGGGAAAAAACCTCTACCCAATCACAAAAAATTAACTGATTAAAGAAAAAAAAAGCAAGGTCTCATGTCAAGAACATAAAGAGCCCAGGCATTCTGTGTTTAGTCACCTTCCAAAATACAACAGCGTATTTGTGAAATTAGAAATATTTTTTGGTGGATGAAGAGTGACAGGAATATATATAGCTGTGGAGTAATGTTTTGTGCTGAAACTTTGACTAGATACTTTAGTTGTTCATTTTTCCCCCAGTAAAAATTAACTCCAAATACCTAAATCTACAGATTGCTGCACTTGTTATTGCACGGATCAACAGGACGTATTCATGAGAATGACAATAAAAACAAAACTATTTTCATTTCCAATCCACAGTCCTGTTACTCAAAGAGCTGTACTCATGTCTGTAGATGCTGAGGTAGGCACAGATAAAGTCACACTTCTGACACAAGTCAGAAGTGTGACTTTCTCTGTGCCTACCTCAGCATCTGCATAGCTGAAGACTTTCTCCGTGCCTACCTTGGCTTCTGCATAGCTGAAGGAGGCGGCTCAGTGCCATCCTCAAGACACTGAAGCAATTCTGCTGACAGCTCTCTGGTTCTGCACCACAGCTACACCCACCTGCTGTTATGTGCTTTGCTTCTGGCCGCATCATTACACCAGCTAAAATCCAGACAGGTGTCTTAGCAGGCAAACTCACACTATGCAGCCACTAAGCACAACCTAACTCCTTTTTTTCAAGCTTTCAGTCAGCTACAGTAAAAGCCTGCGGCAATGGCACAGAGCTATCCAGCTGAAAATTACTCAACATAAAGCTCTGTATTTGCTCTGTATGTATACTGCCCAGTATATTTTATTAGATTTAAAGCTTTTCAGACTTAAAAAATAATATGCCATGATTTGGTATGGTAGTTATAATACATTAAATCAGGGAGGCGATGCAATAGGTAGCTGTGTCTGGAGAACTCACTTTAAAAGCACACCCTTTACACAATTAAAATGCTGACTGGAGGGGAGTGGGGGTATGTTTTTAAATGCTAAATATAAGTGGTTTGTTGTTAATTATAGACATGTAATCAAGACTTTGACCACAGAAAGGGTTNCAGAGCGAGCTACCTGACCCAGGGGTATTCCTTAACATTTCCCACAGTTTTAGGCTTGATGCAGGTGTTCCAGGTTTCCCAGACCGAACACATGTATTAAAATCACAGTGACTCCTTATAACTATTGCAGATATTAAATAAATCTAGATCTATTTAACTAAAACTTCATCATTATGTAATAGTATTTCCATCATACTAAACACAAAATATGATAAGAAAATCAAAGTAAGTTGTGTATGCTCTTTGAAAGCTTGGAGGAATTACTTTTAATATCTAAATGCAATAAAGACAATTCCCTCAAAGGGCAAAAAATATTATTATTTTTTTAATCAGTTATTTTTGCTTATTTTTCCACAGAGCTGGTATTACTGCCTTATATAGAATTAACAGCTGGAAAACATGGGCTACATATTGCATTTTAAAAGCCCATTGTTTTCAGTGCAAACGACAATAAACTTCCTTGGTAACCATTTACATTTTCAATTTATTTCTTAACTTAACTAAGTATCTCACTGAGAAGCCCCCAAAACAGTAATCTAGAGCCACGAGGAGCCTCTCAATAGTACGCCAACCCCATGGATATCCCGAATTATGGGCTGCATCAAACAGTGATGAACATAATGATGGGAAAACCAGGCCTTTGCTTTCATGCACAGAAAGCTGATTTGGTCCCATGGTGGCTTCTAGAGGTGTAGAGCTCAGCTGAAAGTTCTGTAGCTTGCACAGGGGTAGATGCCTGTCCACATGCACAGGCATACTTTGGCAGCAAGAGAGAGCGCTACGGCCCAAGAGCAGTACAGGTTAGTTGTTCTCAAGACTGTGCTGTGGGGTGCCCAAGCAAATGAATCTTAAAACCCAGGTAACAACGGCCACCTCCATAGGCTAGGCCATATTTTCACAGCAAGCAGCACTCCATCTCAGGTCTCAGGAATAACTTGGTCAATCTCAAGCTTGCAGAGATGGGCTGTGTCAGCTCAGGCTGAACCCCAAGAGCCATGGAGAAGAGCCACAACATGCTTCACATGGATCTTACCAGTTTGGTGTGTAAAATAACTTAGTAATGACTCCATTAGAATCTATCAATTTTTCTATTCTAAAACCTGCAACAACTATTTCCATCTGGTTAGCGTTTTTTTGACACTGAATAAATCATATAATTCCTGTTTTGTGCAAGAGCACTCCCTCAAACCTCCCCTCACCATGCTGTCACTTGATGTCACTATCAAGGCAGAATAAAAATTAATGATTTTAACAAGCTGTATATAAGGTCCTGCTGTGGATAGGCTCCCCTATACATAACGTCAGAGCTTTGCACTGCTACAGGTCAAGCACACTTCCAGAGCTTTGTGAGGCTGCAGCGAGCATATGCCACCAATTATTTTTTAGCAAATCAAATAAAATTTAATGCCAAAGTATTATAACAATACTCCAACCATTTATCTCCCAACCAGGTGTCGTCCCACTATAATCATCCACAGACATAATTCAGCTCTAGGTCCAGGTCATTTGGGCTGATGCTGCATGAAAGTGCTAGTTTAAAAAAAATAAGGTTAAACAAAATTTCCATATGAAGATGCTGAAAAGTTTTTAAGAGCCTGTTGAGCAATGTAATATAAAGATCTAATGTCATTTAAAAGAAAAAAATACTTAATTCCATTCAGAAAATATGTATTACATTGATTTTTTAAAAACCCAGAAGTTTGGGGTTTTTTTCACAAAATGCAAACCTACAATCTGGAGAGTTTGACTACTGTTTGAGCTAAAGCAACCGTAAAATATTACAGTATTCAGTTTATAATAGCTCTAAAATCATCTTATAGGAAAATGAAATTACAAATTCCATAAATAGGAATCTCTTTATTTGATAATGAGCATGGACTGGCATATTTATGTTGACAGACAAGGCAGGTGTCAGCAGCAGACGTATTTATGCATCACCAATTGTTTACATACAGGAATGTAACTGTATTTCACCCTAATTAATTCAATTTAAATACATCTAAAGATATTAACTTCAGCAATTAATTGTAGTTCCATGTTGCACTAATTCCTGTTATATACATTAAATGTGCTCACACTTAATTGGATTCTCTCTACACTCACCAGTTGTCTTTCCTGTCCTGAGGCTACTCTCTCAGTTCCAAATTTTTACTTCAGATTTCTGCCTTCCTCTGCATCCTTCACTATCTTCATGGTTATTTTCACCTGGTCAGATTCTATTGCTGATATTTTACTTTACCAGATTTTACTCTATTAAGACAGATACCTGACAAACCATTAGTTCTTCCATTTATTTCTACCCACTCAGATTTTTAATTTTTCATATGCATATTCCTTTTTTCCTTTTCTGTTAATAGTATAGATATAATTAAAACTGAAATATCAGGGGCGAAAAAAATGATAAAAAATGAAAGCGAGAATTGAATAGCGTTGCTGAAAACACCAGTCATGTCCCTGCCCAACACCCACCAGTCACAGGTAAGTCACCCACATGGAACTGTGAGAGAACATTGTTTGGCATCAGTGTTATAATGAAGAAATTGTAGGTTAGATGGACCATATAATATCAATTCCCACCACAAGTCTGAAAATCCGCAAGTGCAGCTACTGCATGCATCACTGTCTTCAGTTGCTCCGAAAGCAAAGAATTCTTTCTTGTTTGTTTGTTCTCCAGTCTCTTCACGGTGTGCTGATCCAGTGCGTATTTTGGCCAGCACGACAGCTTCAAGCATCACTACAGCTGCTGCAAATCCTCTAAAATTTAGTAACCTCAGTTATGGTGGAGAATCAGAAATTTTCATACATGAACATAGATTTCATTAAAGTAATGAGAAATACCCAAACTAAAATTATTTTTTTCTTAATTCAGATTTCAAACTTGATAGTTCTACTGCCTGAAATTATTTTTAAATCCCATATAAGATTTATTTGTAATGTTTTATTTTTAATCTACGGTTCCAATATTCCCACAGACTGAAGCTGATTTTTGAAACTTTTTTACATTTATTTACAGTGAATTTTCTCTCATAAAGTGTTTTCATGAAAAAATAATAAATAGAAACACACTTTTACAGTTGTGATATATACATTACAAGGAAGTGTAAATAAGGATTCCTTGAGGGTTATTACACTTGCCTGATGTCTACCTTTCCGAGATTGTACAAGGATTTTACACCATGGAAGAAATTGTACTTAAATCCTATATATTTTGGAAGCTTTATTTCACTGTATGTTCTGCTTAACAGACAGATTACCTCAGAAAACAAACCATCTAAAATCATGAAGACTGTTCATTCAAAAATGTTATTTTGAATGCAGCAAAATGCAGAAGTCTTATTTAAACATGTATATAAGTGCATCATTGCCTAAACTAGATCTACATCAGAATAAAGCAATAATGACAAAATCCCTGATTCTCAGTCATGAAGGACAAGATCTTTCAAATTTTTACCCATAAAAACATTACAGCAAGGTTTGATTAAAGCAACACATTGACTGTCCCAGATGAGTATCAAAAGCATAATCAATTCAGAAACAATTGGGAAAGTCTAGATTTAGAGTCTGTGGGTTATTGGTTGGTTGAGCTGGGTTTCATCTAAAGTTCTAAAATAACTAAAATAAACAGAGATTAAAAATTACAGAAGTGTTTCTAATTAACTGTCACATGTTAATAATCACGTGAGTAAAAATTAAGTTATATGTAACCCTTCATGTCTGTTGCCATGTAATACAGCCGTCCTTGACTTATGCTTCCTAAAGCATAGCTCCATCTATAAATTTTTTCTGTATTTTTTTCTGAAATACTTCACCAATCAAAAAGAGGAGAAAAAGATAAGTTTTTTACAGGTCTTCTAGTACAAAGTACTAAGAGTCAAATTCTCACTTATTTTGTTACTAGAGGACTATTTAATTTTATTAAAATTTTGTGTTGCTCTAGCATGAAGTCACTAAACAGACAAATGTTAATAATATCCAAAATGAGTTGATGCAATGCAGGGAAACAGAGCACTGTTTCAGTACTGGCTGTGAAATTGGTACATATATATTTAAACATCTAATTGACAGAACTTGTGCAGAAGGAAGTCACAGAGGAAAAAACTATCAAGACTAAAGAAATATATGAGGTTTAAGAGAATTAATTTTCATACTGCAAATCAGATTAAAGAATTTGATGTATTTTTCCTTAATGAATACATTGTTAACAGGTGTCTTAGAACTACTACAAGTGATCAAAATGTTCTGAAGACTAAAATAGCACAGTGCTACTAGATAACTGGTAACAGAGGAGGGAATTAAAGGGAGAGACTGAAATCCTCAAATATCAACATAATTGTTGTTTTACTATCTTTTATTTTTTAAAAATAGAACAATGCCCAAATTAATCTTTTTCTTCATGTCTGACTTTACAAAAAGTTCGTCTTAACATAACCTTCTACATGCAATTTTATCTGTCTTTGCATTTCTTTCTCATCTAGAAATTCAAAATTGCTTTCCACAGCACACAGGCAGGTGTGTTTCAGGATGTCCCCCCACCCAGTTCCTCCAATACTCATTCTCAAAAAAAGAAGGGCATGAAGATGAGATTCACTATTTGAGTGAGTTTGACAACGAGGATAATACATATACGGTACACATACAGGGAAATATCTTTTCCTCACTATGTACAGAAAACTAGACAGTACTAATAGGAGACAGCTACTTAAAACATACCTATGGATTGTATGCATTCAAATAATTTGGGAAACAGAAAATGAAATTAATTTTTGTACTAAATTAGAATATAAAAATCTATAAACTATATAAAATCTAGTTCTTAGATAGACATAGACATGTGAAGTCAACATGAAAACTACTGGATCTTGACTAAACCTGGAAAGTGTTTCTCTTTCACATCTTGCAGCAAGGTTCTGCACAGCACAGCACTATCTACTTGCCCTCACAAGGAAACAGACCTTGTCTGTAAACATTTAATTTACCTTTATTTATATATGTAATAAGGTTTTACAGTCAGTTATATTAAGATATAAGTAGACACTTACTACTATATAACTTGAAAGCTTTATGGGAAAATTCTTATGAAGAAAGCAGGTGAAGATATGAGATACTGGATAAATACTGTATTTTCAGCCCCAGCTGTAATCATTCCCAGTCTTCTGTTAGTGCTGACAAGAATGTTCAAGATAACAGAATTCACAGATTACAGCAAAATCAAAAACAAGAGAAATATTAAAATATGAGATTAACCCTAGTAGCTGAAGATAGGACAGCAAAGAAGAGAATCCACAGGAAAGTAACTGAAGAGGTTACAGATCATGGTAACACAAAATACCACATAAAACAACTGATTAATTCCACTACATCAGTGGAAAGCAGCAAGAAAGTGACACTGATATAACTTTCCAGAATGTTGGGAAAGTAAGCTTACAGGTAAACAATTTTACAGAATGATAACAGTACAGTTAGAGCTCATCTAGTCTGGAGATCATCTAGTCCAACACAACTGCCAAGGCAGGGTTACCTAGAACAGGTGACACAGAAACAAGTCCAGATGGGTTTTGAATATCTCCAGAGAGGGAGACTCTGTGACCTCCCCAGGCAGCTGTTCCAGTGCTCTGACACCCTCAGTGCAATGAAGTTGAGGTTGAACTTCTTGGGTTTTAGTTAATGGCCATTGCTCCTCATCCTGTCACTGGGCACCACTGAAAAGAGTCTGGCACCATCCTCTTGGCACCCACCTTAGAGATATTTATATTCATTAATGACATCCCTGCTCAGTCTTCTCTCCTCTGGACTAAACAACCCAAAGCCAACTCACACCTCCACCAAACCTGTCCCACAAGCAAACAAACAACAATCAAAACAAAACAAACACCCACCACTGTTAATCTTCCATGTTCCTGTTCATGTTCTAAACCCATTATAACTTGTCTTCTGGTAAAACATCAATTTCAAGTAGTAAGACTGCCAAGTGCACCCAAATATCGATAACCTAGAAACTAGGGTTGCCATGCTTTAAAATATATCTGTAATGTTCAAGTATTTTACATACTGAGAGACATCTTACCTTTTTAAGATGAATAATGGTTGAGTACTCACAGCTACTTCAGGGTCTACTTATGCTACTGTATACCTTGCAAATGAAACTCAAATCATATTTCACACATGCCAAGTAATAGTGAGGTTTTGAAGAAAAACCAATAAAATCAGATTAAAAGAGCCACAAACAAAACCAACAGCTGAGGGTAAAACCTCAGTGTAGGTTATACAAGAGGCCTGAGATATTGTCACGCCATAGCTCACCCTGTGAGCAAATCTGTGACAAATATTTTGCCCTTCTCATAGTCATCTGGGAATATGCAGCAACAGCTCTATTTCCAGTGCTATGCAGCTCATGCAGCTCTGTCATGGAGGGTTCTTATTTTCCCTCACAACCCGCTCTAGCTCCCAAATTTTTTTTTCTCTGAATTCACTCATCTGTTTCCTCTGAGGCACTACAGGCTTGTTGCCTGGCTTGAATTATCAAGTAATCTACTATTAGTAAAACAAAGGGAAGAGCGGGGATGTACTGGGGGAAGAAGAAGTATGATAGGTATCTTTATGTACAGAGACATCTGGAGACAGAGAAATCCAGCCCCTTTGCAAGACACCACCACTGTTGAAGGGATTCAGCCTGTGAGTGATAAGAGTCAGAGGATAGAAATTCATATTGTTTATCAACATGGGAAAGGACTCTTAATATTTATAATCATATTCAGTAGATGATTTACTTTTTTTAAAACCATATTTATTTATCTACACCCCATTATTCCCAGGAAGTACAACAGAGAAATTCACAATTTTTTAGTACCCCTTATGAGAATAAGTTGATATCTCTTTTATAAGGAAAGAATTATGGCACAGAAATTAACATTAAGTTTCACATTGCAAACACTTAGGTCACACTGGTGGTTTCAGTGGCTGGGGTTAAACCAAAGTAGTCACTCATTATTTGCTATCCTTTTTTCCATCAAAGCATTCCTAAGTATTATACATTTCATGTATCCAGGTAAAAAAAGAACTTGGATATAACACTGGAAGCTGCATGCACAGCCTGAGGTGATCAAATTAAAACTGGTATGGTCAATCTTCACACTGACACAACTTAAAACATGAGTATATTTCACTGTGTTGCCAACAAATATTATCAGATTTGGCCCTGCCTTTAAAACCATAGTTTTTTCTTGTTGCAACAATAAGAACAAAACCAACCACTGAGCAGCTAAAAACTTAAAACAGCTTTCTGATTTGCAGTATGTCTTGGAGACGATCATCTTCACTTATATTTAAC
>VYZP01037563.1:0-19788 GCA_013400635.1 Hypocryptadius cinnamomeus | reverse complement strand
CCTTTTTTTTTTTTTTTTTTGGCATGTTTTTCATAGATTTGTGCAAGAGAAAAATACAGAATTTGCAATACCCTTGGTCCTCCTTGTCCCAGCCCATCTACCTTCAGAGCCCTACATGCACACAGTTTATATTTGGTTAATGACTTTGTAACAAGAAGTGCTTAAAGGCTTGGATCAGTCAATCTATGCCTTTATTCCAAAATCAGAAAAAAATCCAGACTGACTTAGATACATATTGCTGTGCATAACTGTGTGATCTGTTTGACTGTGATGTTTGAGGCAAACCAATTCCCTCTCCTAAAATTTAACCCTAGAAAATGCCTCATGATACTGGGACAAGTTATGTTCTGCTTATGGCATAGAATTAAAGGAGGCATGACTTCAATTGTCCTTGTTTGCCATCTGAGCTTTAGAAACCTGTCTGTGCCACATGTTGGAAACCTGGGAGAGGGAACTGTAATCCCTTAATCCTGGATTAAACATCCTGTGTATCTCTGGGATGACATCCCACGTTAACATTGCAGTTGTGAGCCCTGTGAGCTTTCCCCTGAGGGACAACTTGGCACTGTCTGTTCATGCAATATTCCAAAACTGCATTTAAATGTCCCCTTTTTGAAGCTGCCCTCTGTCTGTTGACAGACTCAAGAAATCCCCTGGCATTTGGGGCTTGAAGAGTTTTCTGCAATTGCAGTATATTTTGTGGAATTTACCTTCATCCCCTTGGTCCGAAGTATGACCACCTGAAATGTATTAATAAAATACCTATTGCAACAAACTATAACCTGGCTCAACAAAAAAATGTTCTGCTGAAAGGTGCTGTCCCATTTTTCCAGTTGTTTTCCTGTTGTGTGCCCAGGTTTTCAGTTTATGCCTCCTCTGGTCTGCAGCCTTGGCTTTACCACTGGTACAGTCTCATCAACTAGAAACTTTTATTTATTACATGGTTCACATGCAAATGTGCTAAGAGAAGGGCTGGGAGAGAGCACGACCCATGGGCTGCTGGGGAATATAAAGCTTTCTTCACAGCAGCAGGAACAGCTTGCCAGCCTCCCAAGCAAAGACAGCAGAGTTATGACAAGGTCCCTGCCTTAACAAAGCTTTGAAGGCTTCCCTTCAAATTCTTCACCTTCCATGCTTCTGCCTTGCTTTGAGATATGAATAATTCTTTATCATGGACAACAGCTCTGTTTTCTGAGAAAACATTGTATGATGTCTGCCTCTTCCAGAAATAGCACATTTCTGCAAGGGGTCTTGCATAAATAGGGATAGTTTTATTCCTTGCCACTGAAATGCTGATTTACTGATGCTGAAAGCATCCTTCTTGGAAACAGCTTATTTCAGTAATATTTCACAGTGTCAGGTGCACAAGTAAAAGGGAATCATCACATTAGACATTAGCAGTAGATATTTTATTGCTTATGCCTCCTGTAAAATCAGAGTCATGTTTTGCTCAGCACAGAAGAAGCATCTCCTTGCAGAGAGCTATTGATTAATGGTCTGCTAGGCTGCCATTTACAGGTGGTAACTTCACTGCAGCTAGAGTGGCTGGATTTGCTTTTGGGATGTAATTAAAGGGAAAATAAAATATTACTGGAGACATTACTGAAGCGATGGCATTTTCCACACTCTCCTTTCAAACCTGTGATAATTAATTGATGTCTCATTATTAGATTATTATGAAAGACGGACTGGGTACGAATTGCAACTGAACCTAGAGCATCATCAGCTAACACACTAGTTCAATGGTTCATAAACCAGCTGTGTAATTATCCTAACATGACAGATAATAAATATATGGTGTGGCTTATTCCTGTCAAAGGTGATCACACAAGCAAGCTTTGGAAGAGAGGAATTTTTTTTGACTACTTTTTCTAAAAAAGTTATCTCTTCTGCTTGCTTTTGTGCAAGTTGCTGGGTATAATACCATGAACTTAAGTGGGAGATATGTTTCCAAAGCACATTCAGAAATTATTTGCATTCAAACTCAATACACTTATTTTTCTGCCGCTATTTTGTAAGTTCACGTCAAAACTTTATATTTCATTTACCTGTATAAACCTCTGAAAAGCAGAATCACAAGAGTCAGGAATGGCATCTTTAAAGGACTTCCTATGGTGACTGTTGCTAAGGAAACCTTCATATTGCACCAGGTTTTGAAATGCCAGTAGCATCTGAAATACACAGCTGAATCTCATATACCCAGATCCAAATTAAGGGTGACAGGTAAGGGGGTATAAGTCACTGTGTGTCCCAGTTATGGAGAAATAACAGATAGGAGCTGGATGCAAAAAATACCCAGGGATTCATGATTTGAGGTAGTAGATGCTGTGTGCTCCTGAGATTCTGAGCCTGTGAGCAGAGGCAAGCTGCTGAAGTGTGTAGATGATGTATCGACCTAGACAGGAGTGACTAGCTGGGGGTCATATCAACATCTGGGTACACAGGGAGTTCAACTGCAGATTAGTGCATGTTATTAATTAATGTTGTACTCCAATTATGCAAGGGAGCTGTGGAAGGTTCCCAGAGTGGGGTAATTTGCACAGATGCTATAAGTGACGTCATGTGTTTTGGCCAGGGGCAGACACTTGATACTTGAATTGGTCTTTCTTCCCCCCTCCTCCCATTTGTCTGTTTATCTTGGATGCATTTATTGTACAAGAGAGGGGCTTGGTGTGTTACCCTCATTTTCAACACAGCTGAAACGCAGAGGGACACAATTAATGACTGGCACCCACCCGAATCCAGAGCATCCTGTATCAGCTGCTCCAAAGATAGAAAATTCTCCAAACAGGGAATTTCAGTTGAAACTCTGCTTCTGTTGGCCTCCTGCATCCATCCTCTGCAGAGCCTGAGCACAAGCAAGTCAGAACAGGTCCAGAAAGACAGAGGCCTTTGGCAGCTGCCTGGGAAGAACAAGACTGTTTAATTGTGTAGAACACTCCTGCATGTCTGAGAGAACACTTGGGCTTGCATTTACAAAAAATCTCTTTAGGGCTATACTTAGTGGCTTAACAAGGAATAAAATATGTACCTGAGTGTCCTCTCCACATGTAACCCTGAGTAGAAGTTTGCAGTGAGCTAGGAAATTTAACTTCTGCTGGTTGGAGAGGTAATAGCTGCTGCTGATTGGAAAGTGGCTGCCAGAGACAATTTCTTCTTAAAAACTGAGATTCAAGTGTACTTCTAAATATGGCATAATCCATGAAAGTGGGACGAGTGCTGCTTCCAGAGTGTCTGTAGACTTGGTTCACTGATCTTTAGGAAGTTTCACTGTCGTGGAGGTAGAAATAACACCTCTTCAACAAGAGATTCAAGTTCTTCAGTAAATGCTTTCTGGCCATTGCTTGCCCCTGAAATATCTGAACTGTTTCCTTAGAGACAGTGTCATGTTGATGAGCAATGTGCAGAGCTAGAGCTTGAATTCCTGAGCACATGTTGCTGCTCACAAAAATAAACGGTAATAAAAGCTATCTCAGAACACCATAACTAATTGTATATGTTTTAATCTCCTTTGTTTCACTTCTTTTATAATGCCACTTTACATAAGCAAGCTCAAAAATAAAATTCCTGACAGCTGAGAAGTGTGGTAAATTCTGAAAAATGTTTACACTACACAAACGTTGAAATGCATGTAATGTGAATATAAATTTCAGGAACTTGCTAAATAAAAGATTATAGCTGCTTTGTAGGATGTAGCAACAGATTTTGGGCTCTGTGCAAGGAAAGGTGTTTATCTCCTAGGTGTATAACTAGACATTTATATGTGTAAGTCACTGACTTTGGGCTCATGAAAATCAGGTACAAAATCAGAATGTTTGCCATGCATAACCTAACTTCTCACTTTAAAACTTGAGATTTTGGCTGTTTTGCAGAAGTCTAGAAGCCTAGGTCCTTCATGCCAGTGTAATCAAACTAATATTTTTACTACTTCTAGGATCAGTGCATTTGTTTGTTTGTTGCCAGCATTCCTCTGCAATGCTACTCCTCTACTTGAGAAAAGCTAAAAATAAGTTGCAAGACTGATCTGCTGACTCTGGAAAAATTGTTTCCCAGGCAACCTGATCTTTTTCATAACTTTGTGGCTTCAGCCATCTGATGGTTCCAGTAGGTAAACCTGTGAAATCTTCAGCGTTTCCATTCTGCAGGAACTCCCCTTGTTGTGAACAAGTTTTCATTCACAACTATGATGGAAATTAACCTGTTCTTCCTTTGGGGGGAAAATGATCAAATTTTAGAGGCTAAGAAAGAAAACTGTTGGTGGAAGTGATCTTTAACTGGATGGGGGGTTTCAGAGTTTTCTTCTGTGCCTGGGGAGGGTCCCAAATATTTGGAGCCACATGGCTGGATTGTGCAAGCTCTGCTTCTACCTCAGAGCAGCCTGAGCATTGTGCACCCATGGATGCTGATTTTGGTAGCAAACTGGCTGTCTCATATGGCAGGTTCTCTCTGCTTTCCCTAAAACCTCCCTGCAGTAACACTTCTTAGAAAACTCCGGCTAGAACTCCTCCTGCTTCCAAAAACTTGGGCAGAAAGCTTAAGAAACGTTGTAGATTAAATTGTAATTTCCAAAGCTCTGTGGATTTATGCCATGAGAATCAGCCTCAGGCTCTCAGATGTCACCATCAATGAGAAAATGCCCCTTGACTTAATGAGAAATAAATGGGCCCAAATCCACCAGTTTCAGCTGGAGTATAGAGCTGCACTTTCAGTAAGGGGGAAATACTGGCAGCTGAAGCATCAAGAATGCTGCCCCTATTTTTTCTGGAAGTAGATTAGAGAAACAAGATCAATACAGCATGTAGCATGTCCTGAGAACTTACTAGCTGGTTATCCACCTTATTAAGAGCAAGAATGAAATAAAGCTCAATTTCATTCTGCATAGTTTATTCAAAGTGAATAAATGAGCAGGCAAAGATTGCTGTGTTTATACATTTTTCATAGAGGCTTTTGATAAAAAGCAGAACTAACCATTTAAGTTTAATTGCATCCAAATAAAGAACTATTTCCCACGGCTGCTGAATAATACAACATTGTTTTTGTTCTACTATGCTCAAAAACAAAGGCATCTCATAGTAGCTTGGGAGGTAAGATGTAAAAGCCTTTATTTATATGTTCTAGGGAGAGGGGTGGAAGGAAAGTAATTACAGTCTGACAGACAAGACTTGCTCAATCTCAGATGCTGGGAGATAAATGAAGTTTGAAATGAGAACATCAGATAAAGGTGTTTTAAAGAGTTAACAGACCTGCCTCTATAGTAACTGCAGTAATATCTGTTCAACCAGAGGCAGTTATGATTTTTTGTATTGATAGCTTGTGCTGTGAAGTCTGAAATTCCCCAAAGATTCACTCTATATGGAGTTAGTACAAGAGACTCCACTGTTCTGTCCTCCTGAGAACTGCAATTGTTGCTAACAAGGTATTGAGGAGTGGAACACTGAGAATTGTATTGCACACACACTTTGCCATGATACCAGGAAAACAAACAGGATGTTAAAAATTTGTACCATTTCTAGTGACCCTCAGCATATCTCAGGGCACAGCAGCATCCTCTCTTTCTTCTGTTGCTTACTAATGGTGTTTTATACTCAAGGATCTGAATCTGAATTTTTTACATGGTCTACTGCTAATAAGAATTTTTTAAGAAGAAAGGAGAGAAAGAATGTGGGACAAAACTCCTGCCAGTAAGTTTGCTTATGCAGACAGTCTAAATTTTTGGCAAAAGAAGGTTTTCCTATTTTAAGGTGAACTGTTGAACCCTGAGAGCCAAGTCTGTCAGCACGAGCTGTGCACGTGTTTGCTTTATGGTTGGCTGTCCAACTAGGTACAAGTGAGACAGTGGTGGCACTGAGATTTCAGTCTGAGAACAGTTAAGGACACAAGGAGCAGACTGTGGCTCTGACTTGTACCCCCCTGTCCTTTGACACCTGGCTGCTGGGTGACAGCTCTTCAGCTGCACAAGTGGCAAAGGGAGCACTGTGTCCCCTGCCAGGCACTTTTGTCCAGCCCCTCCTGTTGAGTTAAAATATTGCTGCTTTCAGCCTGTGCTGGCAGTGGAAGTGCTGAGCCTCAGAAGCAGATTTCCAGTTTTTCCCAGTGCTGCCAGTTTTCCAGCTCCTGTAAGGAGAGCCCTGTGGAGCCAATGCCCCACTCAGCCTCCAGTGCTGCCTGGGAGCGCTGGCAGCCAGCTCTCAGGTGTGAGCCTCAGTCACAGGTGTCACAGCCCAGCTGATGCTGCAGGTGAGCAAAGACAGGGCTAAACCTGCTGGGGTTGCCTGGGTTTGTCCAGCACAGAGCTGGTCTGGCCCAGCAGATGGGGCCCCACAATGTCTTGGTGCAGTTGTGGTGGCTGAGCCTTGCTGAGAACCTGGGACTCACAGCCCAGGCTGAGCACAGTGTCAAGGGGTTTGCAAGGAAGGCTTTGGTGCTCTGCCTGCATAGCATGTGGACAAAACAATTTTTCTTATGTTTAACATTTTCACCCACTCCTGTTCATCAGTATCTCAGCATTGTGCTTATTTCTCTTCCTTCAGTTTTCTTATTAAAACCATACTGGAGAACATAATTACTCGCCCCCGTTTTGCAAATGTTTTCCTGATCATTCACTTGAGTAAATCAAAGCCCAAAGAAATCATCATTATTAACTATCCAATTGAATGTTTTGTTCAATGCCAACATGGCTGTGTGTGTTGGCCTGGGGACTGCAACTAAGAACAGAAAAAAATCCCCAACCCAAAAGGCTTTTATTCCTCACAGAAAACATCTGGTGCTTTGGGCTGATCTATGGAGATGGGGGCAGGCTCTATTCACATAAGCTGTTGTCTCAACTGGAGATAAATTATATTCTTGTAGAAAGACTTTTAGTTAAAAGGTGATGGAAAATTTTACTTTTGAAGTCCAAAGTGACTTCTGTAGCCTAGTAAAGCACACTCACTACTAAAACTTAACAGATTGTCTGTAACATTTAAATCTCTGTTAAAAAAAAAAAACCAAAACACTAGCAGTACAACTGTTTAATCAAAAGTATTTTTTAACACCATGTTTACTTCTGGAAATATTGATTAGTGCCTCAATTCTTAACAAAAGGGCAGAACAGAAATGTGGAGATAAACACTGTGAATGTCTCGTCTGTTGTTTCCACTGAAGTATGCAAACCATGAGCTTGGCAGGCAGCAGGCTGGTGGGAACACTCACATTACTCACAGCCAGAGAAGCTGAGCCCCACTGAAGCCAGGACTTTGAATTATAGGAGAAGACTCTGATTCCATGATTTCTGTGGTGGTGCTGTTTTCCTTTCCCTGGCAGTGTATTTAAAGACAGTTAAGGCTAAGTATGCTGATACTCTGATCCCAAACATGGAGTGAAAATATATGAAATCTGCCCCAACTGACTAGAAAAGCAGTGCTTCAGGTGTTTATGGAGGGCTCACACACACTGCAGGGTATTTCTGACCATGAATCTTGGTTACTTTGGTCATTTGACAAAAAAAAAAAAGTTCAAAAAAGATTTTATCTCAACAACACTGGTTATTTTACAAGAACGTGCAAATATATAGGATAATGTGCTTGGGACAGCTTTTCCTGATGTGCATAAAGTACATTCCATCTCAGAACAGCTGGGTTAGTGTAGGGTTTACTGAGATTCAGTGAGAAATACAGATGTGCTCTGCAAAACCGTAGAACATCTGGAGAGTTTAGGAGGTGGAGAGAACCTTGCAAATAAGCCCAGTTCTCAACTGCTCACACATTGCCTTTAAAAATTTAGTAATAAAATTGCCTTTCTTGTCTTGTCTTGAGCCCAGCTATTGCCAGGTCAGTTCCTTATATTCAGGGCATCACCCTACACGTGCCAAACTCTTATAAACTCTCTGAGGGTTGATGGCTCTTGGTGAGGATGAGCTTGGCCCATTTTGCCTTCCAAAGGCCAGTCCCTTGCAGTGAGGTCAGTCCCTTGTGCCAGTACAACTGTATCAGTTTCAGTGGTTGCCCAGCTCACACTGGTTTTCAGTTTTAAGCTATTGTTGAAAACAGAGGTACCTTTCTCAGACAGAAGAATTGGGCTCTCAACCAAATTAAAGAGTGACTTTTATTCTATTTCAGTACTTTTAATTCACTTCTGGTGGACTCAGCTGGTATCTGAAGAGAAAAAGGTTACATTAGCTTTGACTTCCAGCTGTGTGAGGAGCTACCCCTGTTTTCAGCACCTGTGAAATGGGTCAAACTTGAAGATTCAAATGTTTTTGAAAGCACAGCCTAGAAGTATTAATTTTCCCCCTGTGTTCCTTCTGTTTGGATCCAACCAGTTCAAACCAGATCCAACTGGCTCAAACTGGTTCAAAGCAGATAGAACCAGATCCAACCATTTCAAACCAGTTCAGTTTCCCAGAACTTCACCATTTCCCAGGCTAAAGTCTTTCTGGTTTCACATGTTCCTTCAGCCCAGATAACATCAGTTCTAGCAGCTTTGAGTGGTGTCAGAGGTACAGTTCAGAGTAGCTGGATCTGAAATATTTGCCAGGAGTATTCTTCAGGTGCTATGGTCCATATCCTGACAAATCAGCACTGGATTAACTCCATGTACTTGCATAACAAACAGCTCATCCAGAAAAAACACTCTCCATAAATTACCCCAGGTACATTTGAGCACTGTTCTTGCTCTCCTGATTAAGTGCTCGTGTCTCTCCATTTTGAAGTGCACTGTCCTTGTTTAAATTCTTCCATCTCCCTTTCCACTGAAAATCAGAGCACTTGGTGCAGCTCCCTTATGTGCCAGCTGTGAGCTTTGGCCCAAGGCTCTGTGGCTGACAGGAGCCAGCACTCAGATGAGCTGTCCAACACCACTGAACTAAAGACACATAAGGAAAATTCCTCCCACTTCAGCTGGAATATTGTGGTAAGAAACAGCACTCCACGTGTAAGAGCACAGCCTGGTTAGAACTCCTGAGTGCCTTTGGGATGCTCCAGAACAAATGTGCTGCTCCTTACAGCTGTACGGGCTGGAGCAGCCCAAAAGGATGCTGAGGGTACCAGGAACAGCTAATGAGTGCTGGATGTTCCCTCTCAGGGTTTATGAACACACCAAGAACAGTTAGTTATATTTTCAGTTAATAGTCAGGATGTTCTTTGACTTCAGAGCATGGATCCCATTAGATTTCCTCGGGAAATAAATGGTTTATCTCAACTTTTTCAGTGTGTGCTTAGTGTGGAGTCTCCATCCAGCTCCTGAGTGGTTTTTGAGGGGACTCTCTTGAATAGATCAGTCCTTCAGATGCTGGTCTTCAAAACCCTCACTGTAGCAGCTGCACCAAAGCTTCTCAACATCACAGAATATTGCAGAGGATTTGGGCTTTTCACAATGTCCTGGCTTGTGTTACCCACAGTGTGGCCAGCAGGACAAGGGCAGTGACCACCCCGCTGTACTGGGCCGTGCCTCAAACCCTGGGTTCAGTTTTTATATTTTCTGAATGTAACAGAATGACCTCAAGCCAAAATGGTTTGGATTTCTCTAAGGATGAAGGGGTGAAGGCTACAGGCCAGCAAAGTAAAGGTTTTGATTTCAGTGGGACTACTCCATTTTTTGAAGTTGGTATGGGAATTACCAAATCCCAGACACTAAAGCACATGTTTAGGGCTTGCTCTGCCCTCAGAGGAGCTCAGTGACCTTTTAATGGTTCCTGCCTAAATGGTTCCTTGTGTCCAGCTGGAAACATCTCCTACAACTGCAGGTCTGCCTTACCCCACAGCAGCCACACTGATCTCTGACAAGCTGTGCCTCTCTGCAATTTTGTCTTTTTTTGCATGTACAATTACAAAACAAGATTAAACCAGTAAAGTCATTTTCATGTGTGACCTAATGCAGTTTCCATAGAGGCACTTATGCTCTTTCCTCCCTCACACCATATGAGTTCCTAATGAGACATTAATGAGACATTAATTGCTTATGCAAATTTAGGCTAGTAGACAATGAGAGTTGTTGTACCAAGAGTTTAAGGGCCATATAACTACTCTGGATGTTCACATAATTCCCATTAACATTAATTGGAGTTGCGTGCAGATTAGAGCCTGGTATCTTCAAAAAGTTATAAAATAAACCATTGAATACTAATAGGGTAACTTGTAGCCATGTATCTTTCTTACAAGCACTTTGGATGTTATGCTGGTTGCTAGCGAGTCATCTAGTGTTAAAATGCTCCAGATGGCATTGGAATTAGTTCAAAAAACAAAAGAATTATTTTCACTTAGTATGTCAGGAATGTGAAAATTTACCCCACATGATTAGAAATAGAATGGAGGGGCCATATATTTTAACCCCTTGAAAACTTCTGTGGAGTGTTTTAAACTTTGCTGGTGAAGTGGAAACAGGGAAAGGTACAAAAGTTGCATTTCTAAAAGTAACTCATGGAGATGCTGAAAGGAATTAATTCACTGACTGTCATCAGGGTCTGCTGATGAGGAACTGTGAGAACAGTGACTAAAGCTCTTTGACCAACCAGCTATTTGACACATATGCTGGTAGCTCCAAGGCTATCTCGGTTGTCTGCCTTAATAACATCTCTGCTCTCATTTCCATCTCTCCCAGCTCTTGCTGCTCCCGTGTCATTTTATTTAACACATTTCTCGCAGCCCACTTCCCAGGCAGCTCAGTGCATCCTTGTCCAGAAAAGCAATGATGCCTCTGCTTGGAGCTCGTTTTTGCCATGACAGATTGATAGACAATCCATGTTCATTCCCTGCTGGGAAGCCTCATTTGGCCTGTTTAATGCCAGACCTTTTTAGGGTGAGCACTGGGAGTCCTTTGCCCCGCTCTGCTGAGTGCTAACTCAGTGTGTCTTTCCCCGTCCGTGGGACCGCCAGGCTCGATGAGTTCAGCCAGCATGGCACAAGCTCTCATGACTTTATGAATGCCTGTGTGTTTTATAACAACTCTGGCCACCTGGGAGGTTCTGCAGTTGTCACAGGATCGTTATGATGGAAATGCAGAGCTGGGGCTGTGGCAGGGCTGCTCCCCCGCCGCTTGTTACAGCAGCTGTGATTGGCACCTCAGCTCACTCACCTGCACAGGGCTCCTGCCACCCTCCCCGGTCCCCACCGCCTGTCACAGCCCATCCTGTCCACCTGCAGCTGCTCTGCCTGAGTTCCAGCCTCTGGTCAGCCCCTGGGATGCTGTAATTTCAGGAACAGATGTGTCACTGGGCACCTGAGATGTTCATGAGGTCAATTAAAATGACCTGCGACATTAAGGGAGTTAAATAGAAGGTTTAGCAAGTACATAAGATGATTAGCTATAATTGTCTGCAAACAATGGAAAAAATGTATTTTAGATATTTTTATTATCAGTTCAATTACTAGAGAAGCTTAAATTTTGCTTGAAGGAAAGAGCTTGGCAGCACAATCTAAACATCTCACCTATAGTGGTGCTTTCATTTAGAACAGCAAAATAGTGAATTTGCCTCATGTTTCAGTGCAGCTGAGAGTTCTTAGAGCAGGGAGATATGGCCATTAACTGTTATTTTCTTAATAATAGCACCCCATTGTTAAGCAAAATGCTTACCCCAGTTGCATTCAAAGCACTAGAAATCCAAAGTTAAGGCAGCATAAAATGGGTTCTCATTGCATTGAGATGGTAATGTATGGCAATTCTTTTTGCACTCCTAGCATGTACTTTGTATGTTAAATGAGGTGAAATAGAAAAGGGTAAAGAGAAAAAGGTATCTGAGGAAGTAATAGTGCTCTCCATGGTACTCTTTGGACAGTATCAAACAAAGGAAGGGTGAGAAGCTCTGATGTGATGAATGAGTCTGTGGTATTAGGGCAGAGAAATGTATTTTATGGACAAATATACATACAGTACTAAAGTAATGATAATAATAATAATAGCAATTTTAGGGATTCTTTTCAGTATAGGCCATTTTGCAAGCAGTAGCTGATGAAGCTGTAAAGGTTTGGACTGCTGTGCTGTGTGGACAGCTTGCTCTGAGACCTTCAGACAATCCACACTTATTTGTTTTCTTCTAATTTTAAGTGAGGAAAGCTGGCAGAACAAGGAAACCTTTCTATTCCTAAGCACAGCAAAGCAATCCTTTCTCTTGCTTAACATCTTGTCTTGAGACATCTTTCCAATCTAATGCAGTTACACAGAATGATGGGAGAAAAGTAAATTGGGGGGGGGGAGGAATTTAGCATTTATTCAAAGGAGAATGTGGCAGCAACTTGGGTAATGACAAAACAGCCCTACAAGGTGCCAGCTCCAGAGGAGCTGCACAGTGGAGTTCTATTAAAAGGAAAAGAAAAATGAGGAGTTTGTCCTGGATCTATGAAAACCCATTCATCAGGAAGAGGATTAAGCCAAAGTACTCACAAACATCATGCAAGCTCTAAGAACATGCTGTAACACTGACAGGAAGTCATTTCAAAGACTTCATCTGCTCAGTCCTGGGGTTACCTCGATGCCACAGCAGCCCAATGCCTCCCTGCTGTTAGATCACCAGGATTTTCCATCTGAAATGACAGCTCCAGGCTGGGAGAAGATAAGAAATGAGATTTGTTTAGAAGAAGAGGATCACAGTGTTTGTAACTCCCCTCCTGCTCTGATGCTCTGCTCTGTGGGTCTCTCTGCTGGCATCCAACCTTTGGACAAGGCCAGCAGCCCAGTCCCCAAGGAGCTGAGGGCCAGTTCCTGCATTTCTCCTTCCAATTCCCAGCCCAAAAGATCCAATTCCCAACTTCCATTCTCCTGGGAATTTCTAACACCTTTGTAATGTGAGTTTCCTTGCCACAGCCCATCTACTGCAGGTTCCACTGGGGCACTTTGATTTTCCTTAGTGAGTGCTTTAGGTGTCCTCTGCCCTTTTCCAGATTCCAACCTGGGGGAAATCACCCCACATGAACAGACTTTTCCTAACTCAGCAAGATTTAGAGGGCTTTGTGCTGACTTCTTACACACCTTACTTGCCTCTTTCCATCTCCTAAAAACATTTTATCTCTGACAGCAGGTATCACCAGGATTTAACTTCACATAATTTTAAAATTTTAAGAATGAGAGGGGAAGGAAATGTTATATTTGTAATACAATAAGTGTAGAAAATGGGTAAAATGGGATCAATATTGAGAGCAGTAATTAAAATGTTGAAGATAAATGAATATGCTTTGATTGACATTATTCACAGCTTTAAAGGTCAGATTGCAACAAATATATGGGATGAGTAAAAGATACTTTTAATGGCACTAGTCAGAGATTACTGCTGTTTTTCTTATTATTAGTTCCCTGAAAAAGAACAATATAAGCACTTAATCTCCAGGGGGAAAAAAAAAAGAGAAAAATCCAGAACAGAGACATCACACACCCGCAATTTAGTTTAATTGATCTTGTGCTCTGCACCCCAAAGTGCACAAATCCACACTCTACTTACAAAGAGAGTTTTATTAGTACACAAACAATAATTTTCCACTTTTTTGACTCTATGCTCTGCTTTTTTCCCCTGTTTCCCTCCAAATCTGCAGGAGGCACTGCAGTGTGTGATCAGCATCCTGCGTGGTGCTCCGTGAACAGATTGCAAAGCTGTCCCCTGCTAGAGGAGCAGAGGGAGGTGCTGCACCTCAGGAATTTCACAGATGGTGGTGGGCTTTGGGGGAGACCACAGACTGGGAGTGAAGAGCTTCAGACACCTCCAGAAACCTCATCACAGCCTGGACTTGTACTCTTCCCATCCTGGCAAGATCAGCCCTTCCCCTCCTTTTTTGTCCTTCCAAAGTGTGACCCTCAGTAAAGCCTCTCTCATTTTACATCAGTCTCCCCAAAATCCAGGCATGTTCCAGCTCTGTCCAAGGCAGGTCCCTCCTTTCAGGGAAAGTCTCCTGCAGATATTCAGGGCTCTGTGGGTAGCAGTGCTGTGTGTTACAATGCCACTGAGAGCCACCTGCAAGTGAACAGCAATTTCTTCACCCTTCAGCCTCCTGTCTCAGCTTTATACCTCTCACAAGGCTCAGGAAATGGATTTATTTTACTTCTGGGGCAGATAAGTATTTCATTAGTGCTTACTCTGACCTTTGCACACAGCAAAGTATTTGCTTTTCCTAATTCTAGCATCATTAGCAGTGCACAAGTTTTGAAATCTTACACCAAAAAGCAGTAATGGTTATCTGCTATACTTGCTTAATGAGTCATAAAATGAAATGGCAGATGATTTGTTCTACATACAATTAATCCAATAGTTAAGTAATGGCCAAGGCTGCTGAAAAAGGACAATAAATCCAGTAACCCTGACAACATCTCAAAGTATTGGCTTTACTGATCACAATCAATTAGATTTTTTCCACCCTACTTAAAGTAAAAAGGGAAAAAGTTCTGGCATTTTTGTTTTCTTTATGAAGCTTCAATAGCAATTAGGCTTGTCTGTGTCATTCTGAGGAATGCTGGTTTTGTTGATCTTAGTTTGTTTTAATCATGTTAAAAGGGTTAAGCTAAATACCCCAAGAGCACAAAGTGGAGCTCTGAATGCAGCAGAGTGCCTTTATCCCACTAATGAAAAGAAATTGTTGGACAAGATTAGATGCACACTGGCACTCAAGGCTGTCTGCATGATTGTGTCTAACAGGAGCTCCTACAAGCAATAAAGACAAATCAAAATAAGAAAAGCAAAATTAATTATTTTAGCAAACTATTACTAGGAATAAATAATAGTATTCTTAATTTTGATCCCAAATTCTCATGAACTTCACTCAGGGGACAGAATCCACTCATGAAGGGCATTGTACAAGGGCAGGTGTGACCCTGACATGTTCCTGGCTGTCAGGAAGGGAAGTTTAACATCCTGAGCATGTACCCAAACTTCACAGGATCCCCCTCAGCTGTGAATATCTTGCTGACCTGGATGCTGATGCCACTGAGACAGTTTAAGGTGGTAGAATCTCTCCTTGTAGTGGGTTTCTAGCTGGGTGTGCAACTATAAAAAGGTATTTCAGCAGCCAAATGTTACCATGACCAAGTCTACAATAGAACAGATGGAAACTGAAGTATTCCATGTTCCTGGCTGAGAAGAAAACTTGTGTCCTCCCCATTCCAATCCCATCCCTTACCTCTCCAAAATTGTCATTAAAATGTGCATATTTGCAAGGCTGGGGAAAATTTATTAAACAGATGAATACATAAATAAACAAACAGCTGGATGCAGGCAAAAATGGGTTCCTCTTGTCTGGTGATGCTTTATTGTTGCTTTTATTTCAACTGATTGAATTTAACAAATGTTTCATTGTATACCACATATAAATGACAATATGATTCAGGCTCTAATTGTGTAAATCTCACTAGCTGTGTAAATATTTTAAGGTTTAAAAATTACATTTTTCATAACCGTGTCAGAAGAATTAGATTCAAGCATTGCTCAATATTGCAACAAGGCAGGATATATAAAGGAAAACTAATAGACCACATTGTTCTCTGGAGAAGAGAACAGTTGCTGTGAAGGCAGATAGTTATTTCTGAGAGTGGATTTTTAATAAATAACGTGTGTAAAATATTGCTGTGTGTTTCACCATTAGTCCTCCTTCATGTTGTATGTGATTTTAGTATCATAAATTCCTTTGTGCTCCTCTCAGTCTCTAATCCTGCACCCTGATTTTTTAAAGGTCTTTATCAGACTGGTCTTTGCCTTCAGCCTGTGCTACACCACCTTCCCTCCTGACACTTTTAAACCTTGTTCCCAAGCTTCTTGCAAAGCTCTGAATAAAATTTTGTCCCCTATTTCTGCCCATTTTGCCCTCTGTTCTCCAGCCTGCAGTGACCTGTGTTCATCCTTTGCCCTTGCAGCCTGAGTGTGCAGGGCACAGCACAAATCTCTGCCCTGCACTGCCATGTGCCTTTGTAAAGAAATGGGAAATGGAGGAAAATGGTGTTTTATAGTGAGTAGCCACTGCATCACATCTTTGGGTGCAGAAACACTGACTGATTTCTTCTCTTGGATTTCCCTAAGGTGTAGAAATAGCTCTCAAGCAAACAATTTTATGTGTGACCTTGGCCAAACCACTTAATTATTTCAATAATTGATTTCTATATTTGCAAACTGTGCTATGTCATCTGTTTCAGCTTCAATGCCATGTAAGGAATGGCTTTTGGCCATGCATAGTTTAGGATGTTGCAGATACCATTGAATCCTCTAAGGCCCTACTGTCATTTTATGGGGATTTCACCAACACTGTATGTTCAAGAACCATTGTACAATATACCTCAAAAATAGTGTTGGGAATGCAATCAAAGACTGCTGAAAAGGCATCAGCAAATTGTCAAGATTGGGAACGCTGAGGCAGAGAGATCAGTCCATGGTTTGACACTTGGTTGATACAATTTACTGAAAGGATTTTTGATTCCTAGAAACAAGTATCAGAATAGTACTGCAGTACTTTTTTTCCCAGTAGCAACTACTAATAATTTCCTTTATAGTTTTCATCAACTCTGTTAATATTTTTTTCTATTTCTTTTGAATTAATCCAATATTTTTGCAAATTCAAATTTTTTAGTGCAACAAATGCAGTATTTATAAGATAAGGAATGCTCAACCTTGATAATGAGGCAACCTTTTAAAACCATCAAAATGTGGGACCAAGATGAGAACAAAAAAAAATCTCACAACTTGTCAGTGAAAACTGCAAATACGTGTCTTCATCTGAGGAATGTCTTAATCAAGGCCTGTTTTTACACAGAGATATTTAAGCTGCATCTGAAACAGTGAGTTCATATGGAATTGAAATATCCCTCATATTTAATTTATTCTTTTTGTGCTTGTGCACCAGTTTAAAGCTGCAGCAGTGTTGTATGAGGTGTCTAAGAGGTAGAGTTGTTCCTGTGCGTTCTTCCCCATTATCAGCTGAAAAAGTCTTAAAAGTTAATGTCCACTGAAATTGTTCTGGTTTTACTACCACCTAAATGTAATTTGTCCTGATTTATGCCCCTGTAAAATAGGTCAAGACTGATGAAAAACAAGGCCAATATATTAAGTTCTTATGGAACAGTTTGTGGACGTAACCGTTGGAGATCATTTGTGCCAGCGCATCTTATCACCAGGCAGATGTTGTTTATGTAAAATGCAAAATTGACACAAATCTTCCTACTAAACATAAATAAAACTGGATGTGTTTGGAGGGGAGAACCAGCAAGAGGTGCTCAGTTTTGAATGCAGGTTACTCTGCGAATTTTTATTCTAAGAGAAGACTTATTCACAGCTGTCAATTTTTGAATCTCATTTATGCCTGGGTACATCAGGGCTCATTCTGTAGACAGCAGCCCCTGAAACTGTTGGACAGCTGAATAGATGTGTCTCTGAGTCTTTCTCCTTTCACACTTTAGACATGCTTTCAAGCCACCAACACTTTACATTTGCTTTTGCATATTACATTTTAAAAATACATCTTTTCCAATAGTCCCATGAATGTATTTTAGTCAGGATATGGATAACTAGTTCCACTTCTAACTCAGACCATTTGAACTTGTCTTTTCCCCTCCTACTTATTTTCCAGTGACTCAAGGTTAGATTATAAAGTTCATCAGCAGTCTATATGGTGGGTTTTAAGACTACTATTTTACCTGGATTTTTTCCATTTGATCTGCTTGGAGGAAATTTTTATAGAGAAATTGTCAGGGGCAATGCTGGCAGGAACAGAAAGCTGATGATTGCCCTTAGGAGGACATGGATCACTGAACTCTGAATAATATTTGCAGTAGGGTTTGTTTGCACATCTTCAGAGTCTGAAGTGTTCAATTCATCCTGCAAAGCCATGAGGCTCACACAGAGTCTGGTACAAACCTGGGAGAGGAGATCACCTTGTTTCATCTTGGGGCAAGAGGCTGGAGGAGCAGAGGAGCTGGTGGGAGACAGAAGATTGAGCAGAGGTCTGCAGCTGTCTCCTCTCTCAGAGGGCTGCTGGGCTGTGCTCCATGTGAGGCTGGTGTTCCATCAGCTGCAGCTGGACAGCAGGATGTGTTTTTGGGTACCTGCAGGACAGGGGTGATGGCTGACAGTGGCATGGGAAAGCAGCACAGACCTGTCTTCTGGAAGACATGGGTTGCTGTGGTATAATTAATGTTTTCCCACTCTGATGTATGCAGAAGGGTTGCCAGAGAGGAAGATCTGTGAGCTACTGGCTCCAGTTCAGATGAGGCTTTTCAATTTCTGTTGCTTTTTATGCTAAGCTGCATTTTCTAGTACTGCAAGTTGTTGCATGTCCTGCCTCCCTCGCTTCTGAACTGAAATATTTCCATCAGCTGTTCCAGCTCTGCTCCCACGAGTGCTGGCTCTGCCCTGAGCACAGGAGCCCCCCAGGTTTGCCACATGCAGGTGGCAAAACCAACAGGACAATCTGCTGACCTGCCTGCCATCATTTAATAGAAATATTCTATGAGAGGCAATCAAACACGCCAAAGGTTTTGTGTCTCTGCTCAATTTTCCTTCTCCAGGTCCAACCCCACACCTCCCCACTGAGGAATTCATAACTTAACTGTATAAGTAAATATTCAAATCTCCTACTTATGTCTTAATTACCTCACAGATTAGGCCAACCCTGTCCTTACTGACCCGGTCTGTTGGCTTTAAGTGCTTCCCAACTTGCTTTGCTGGATTTATTCAGGCAATTCCTGGAGAAGCTATTTTGCAATCTGGATTTGCATAATGGATGGGAAACATTGCATGTCTCCTGTAAAAGATCAGGAAGTTTGTCACAAGCCCAGCTATTGCACATTTTAAAAGGTTATAAAGCTGCTAGGTGTGTGATAAATGCTGGTAGAAACACTGGCTTTGCTGCAGATGAGGGAAATTCTTCCCTGGAGGAATTTTTGCAGGGTTCCCAAAGCTATGCAGTGACTTTCCAGCAAATATTATTGTGAAACCATTGTTTGGGGATTGAGTTGTGTTTTGTCAGCTGGGAATTTATCTTGTAATGTTCAACTGCAACCAGCAGTCAACACTGATACCTGATACAGCTGTTTTATGTGTCTATCATGAGACATAAACAATCCACATCTTTCCTTTGTTTCTTTTTAAAAGTTATTTTCTTTGCTTTTCCTCTCACAGACTGTCCTACATCCCACAGAAAATCTGAGACAAGGAGCTCTAAATTGCTTGGATGGGTCTTGGTTGGAGGCTTCTCTCCAGGACCAGAGGTTTCCTTTGGGTCCTGGCAGTGAGCAGGGACCTCAACAGAGCTGGGGAGGACAAGCAGGGACCACTGTGCTGTGTTTAAAAACTCTTTCTTGTGGGACAGGTAAGGATGAAAGTGCTTTTCATGACTCTGGGGTTCCTGGCTAGGGTGTCTGCAGCTGGACCTAGGTGGAGACACAAAAAGGGATCTCCAACCCAGTTCAGAGCAGCAGTGCCCTGATTTGGGCTGAGCACCGGGGAGGTTGAACATCAGGTGGCCACTCCTTTGAGAGGGAGTGAATACCAGAGGGGTCTTCCTTTTGGGGTATTCTTTCAGGGAGAAAGCTGAGAAAGGCAGCATGTGGGCAGCCACTGTGGAAAGCAACCCAAAATCTGTGCGAAGAGATTATTTTCTTCATTTCTCAGATGGCAGTAGAGCCTCAGGATGAGTCAGATAAAGACATCCAAAGGACAGCAGAGCTCCCTCAGACCCTAACTACTGAAGTTCTAGATCAGCAATACCAGTGGGTCTTAATTGCAAGGGGATTCTGTTGTAAAATAACCATATAAAGGTTCAATTTCAGACGTTTTTTAATATTTTCTACTGGAGGCCTGTTATGTGTTTGCGGGTCCCAGAACAAGCAAAGAGATGAATCTGACTCCATATT
>VYZP01037541.1:0-11078 GCA_013400635.1 Hypocryptadius cinnamomeus | reverse complement strand
AAGAAAAAACTGCCCAAAGAACAGCAGAGAACTGCCCCAGCTCTGACAGAGGGAATTAGAACACACAGCCCCAGGCACATCCTGCATTTCCAGCCCAGGGCAGTTCTGATGGAATTCTCCGTTTTCTGTCCCCATTCCCAGCGGGAAGCAGGTGCGGCTCCGCAGCGAGGAGGGCCCGCTGGCCTGGATTGTTGGGGTTGATGACTGTGGATACCTCCAGGTGCACCAGGAGGGCAAGGGCGTGGAGTCTGTGCACCCTGATGGCAACTCCTTTGACATGCTGAGGAACCTCATCGTCCCCAAGCACTGACAGGAACTCTTTAGTACTGGGCACTGTCACCTCAACCTGTCCAGGGTGGGAAGGGCAACTGAAAGTTTGATTTTTCCTTCTGATTTTTCTGCTTTTCTTTGCTGTGGGTAACGTCAGCAGCTGAAAGAGGTGGTGATCTGACAGCTGAAGGCCTTTATTCTTTTCATTAACTTTAAAACACATCTCTGTTGCCATTCTTTGTAAGGATCTGTTCTTTGCAAGGGGTCTGATTGCAAAGGAATATTTGTGGTGAACAGAACTTTCTCTTCATTTACACACTGTACTGGAGAGACTGAAGTGGCTCAACATTTCNCACTGCAGTGAGAAAGAGAAATCACACCGTTCCCCTGTGTCCAAATTCTCTTCCATAGCCCTTTTGTCACCCCCTTCCCCAAGCCACTGTCTGGTTTTGCTGCTAAGCACTAAAAGCAAGAGCTTTAACACCTGCTGACCTGAAAGCAGCTCATTTTCTGGGGCTGCCTGCACATTTCCAGATGGGGGGAGCAGCCTGGGAATTCTCCTGGAGCAGCCACATGGGAGCTTGGTGGGGTTTTCTCCCAGGGAGGTTTGGCCACCACAGCTCCCCAAACAATTCTGTGCCAGCCAGGCTTGTCCCAGGTGGGATGTGGCCACCTTAATTTCTTTTTTTCATGGTGGATCAGCCAGATTGGTTTCCAGAAAGGAAACTACTGTCTTCTAGCCAGAAATGGGGTTTTTAGGTTAAAGTTCACCTCATAAACAATCCAAACATTTTAGATTGTTTCAGCTCCAAAGCCAAGAAGTCTTAAAACAAGGAAACTTGTCTGTAATGGTAATTTTGACCAATCCTCACATATTAGGGTTTAGGTGGTTTGGCAGCAAGAGTAGAAATTAAATTGTCCCTGTTAAATTTAGGATTTTATGCTCCATCTCACAGAAGATTTGTCCTGATTGTCCAACCCCTGCTGGGTTTTTTTTCCCCCCATGATCCAGATCACGTGAGGCTGCACACCAGCATCTCCTAGAACTGCACACACACAGCTGTTAATTGCCACAATTAAAATGATGCACCAAGTTTAGCTTTTTCCCACCAGATGCTTTCAAAACTGCTTCGGGCTGAGAAGGTTTGGCAGGTGCCTTTGATATCAGAATTCAATATTAATGCATGTTTTAATCAACTGAGACTCAAGTCTGGCTTAAAAAAGCTTCAATAAAAAGAAGAAACCATGTATTTATATATAGATCTATAAAAATGGGTGTGCACATGCATACTCACATCTTCCTGCTGCATCCTTATTTATTTTCTGCCTTCTCCTTCATGAGCAAACTGCAGGAAAGCAGAGCTCTGGTGCTGCTTTTCCAACCACAGAGTTTTACAAAACTTCACCTTAAGCCAGAATTTGTAGCTTAAAACTGTCTCAGCTTTAGGATTTGCCTGTAGGGAGCATCTTTTGGGTTTTGTTCATGTTCCACACAGACTGGGGAGTGCCTGGAGGGATTGAACAACCAGGTCGTGCCTCAGGCTGGGCCTTGAGTGGCTTCCTTAAAACTTCTCTTAAAACTTCCTTAAAACTTCCTTCTCCCTTCACTGGGGACAAAAAAAAAGGGGGAAAGGGATAAAACATGGGAATTTTGGAAGGGCAGAATGAGTTTGTAAAGCTTTAGTGCCTGAGCAGCAGCAGAGGGATTTTTTAGCATTTTTTAAATGCTGCAAACATTTCCTGGCTGCTGTTGGTCCTTTTGTAGCTGCCTCAGTGATGAGCTGGTTCTGTTCTCACTTGGAATTGTCAGGTTATTCCCAAAATTTTTGCACTGGGAAGAAACTTGGAGTGGAATTTCCTTGCCACAGGGGAGAGCTGCCCAACCCTGGATGTGCCAGAGCACAGGGGGTGCTGTGGGAGCCACTTTGCATTTTCAGTGGCCTCTTCTGGTGTCTCCTGGATTTGGTTGAAGGATTTGTTGCTTTTCCTTGGGAAGAACCAAAGGCAAGGAGGATTCCCATGGGACAAGGAGCAGCTGGATAAAGTCCCTGGAGAAGTCCCTGACTCTCTGTCAGGTGGAGTCTGACTCTTCCTCTGCCCAGCGTGGCACGCCCAGAAAGCCACAAGGTTTTTGCAGGGAAATCCTTGTTTTTCTTGTTCTCAGTGTGTGACAGACAGATGTGGTGTGGGGTGTCCCTGGATGTGGGGCTGGAGAGATCCAGCCAGCTCCAGGCCCAGGAACAATGCTCTGAAAATGTTTCTTTTCGTTCAGCTGTCTGGATTAGTAAAACACCTCTTCCATTGTGAGGCTGAGGTCATATCTTAAACTATTTTCTTGATGAAGTGCTTTCAAAAAACCCATTTATTACCATATCCCTATTTCTGGGACTTCTTTCTTTTTTTTTTTTTTTTTCCCTGCTGGGCTCTGGCAGAACTTTTCTCATGGTGAAAACATTTGTGGGGGTTGTTTATTGATAGGAAAACTTCTGGGTGTTTTGGCACGTGTGCGAGTCCAGGGTGGGTCGTGCCCAGTCAGCAACAAAGCTGCTTCCAAAGGTTTGAAAAAGTAATAATGTACTTCACATTTCAGAGTCCAGGCAGCACATCCTGCTTCTAGTAAAGCTTTTATAAGACTTCAGAGCTTTTTTTTTTTTTAATATATCCAACAAATCAAGGGCTATTACCTGGAAATAATATTAAAGCATTTAATTCTTTATGCTGCTGCTTCACTGTGCAAAAATTCCTTTCTTTGCTTTGTCTGATTCAGCTGCATCAGCAGCCTGAAAAAAATAAATTACTCTTTGCAACTCTTTGGAGATCTCTACAATCAAAATATCTGTCATGGGAAAGATTTGTGCTGGTTCCTGGGGGTAACTGGTTTGATAAAAACATTTGCATGGCTAAGTGGTGGTGGGGATGCAGTGCCTTGATCAGACACCAAAGAAATTAAATCTGGGCCCAGCAAAGGGCAGAGGTCAAAAAATGATGGAGAAAAAAGAACTGCAGGGAAGAATTGTCAAGTGTTGAGTATCTCATTAGTGATTCTGTGTTATTTGCATTTTCCAAGTGTTTCATTTAAAATGCAACGTGGCAAAAATACAATAAATTTTAAAAACTCTCTGTGTGTTTTATAGTACATTAATTGTCAATATAGAACGTGTCACAGTTGAAATAAATTTTCAAATATGCACCATTGTCCTTTGTGAAGTACTTTGTTTTGTATTTAAAAAAAAAAGATAAATTCAACTCAGTTTTCCTTTGGCTACAGGATTTTATTAACATTTTAACAGTTTTGTTTTACATAATAAATAAGCAAAAATGCTTTACATTTTTAGGGAATACATATATAATTCTGAGCATGAATAGGTTGGTTGGGTTGCGTGCTTCTTCACCTACACTTGCCAAATAGCTTTTATCTGCATCATATTAAAAAAAAAAGCAAAATCTAACCTTCAGGAAAAACTGGAATAACAACATTTCCTCTGTGGCATTTTTGAAGTGTGACTGAAATGCTGGAAAAAATAGAATTTATGTCCTGTCTTGAGATTTCTGGAGAAATTCTGGCAGATTTCCCATTCATTGGCACTTTCAGTGATGAATTCCCCAATTCTGCCCCTGTTGTACTGAATTTCCTTAAATTACCTTTTTCAAATCCCAGGGCACAGAGAGCTGGGGACAGATCTGTGCCTTTATCACCTTGTTTTATTTCCATTGCACTGCTCCCAAAACTTGGAGATCTCACTGGGGGATTCACTTTTCCAGCTTTACCTGGGTCTGCTGGAAGATTCTCTGACTGGCAGGAGGTTGGAATGAGATCTTGAAAGTCCCTCCCAACCCAAATTTTCTATGATTTTGGTAAAATATTCCCTCTTCTCTTTCTCCCATTTTCCATTATTTTTCTTGCCAGGTCTGAACTCTCCCAAGAGTTAAAATCTCATGAAGTCTCACTACAAAGGTGTGGCTCAAATACTAAAGAGAAATGAGGTTATTTTTTATAATATATTTCAATTCACATTCCCCTTCAGTGCCATCTTTTTTTTTTTCATTATTAAAAACATTTTTCATCATTAAAGCACCCTGTTCTGCACTGTGATTTTGCTGAGAACATCTGTAATTTAACTGACCAAAAAATCTTATTTTTCTCCCCATGTAATTTACTCCCAGATGGGAACATGGAATTGCTGTTTAAATCTTGGAGAGTGGCAGGAAAAAAAATCCTTCCCACATTTGCTTTTGCCATCTTTTCTGCACCTTCCCCTGCATTATCAGCTGTGAGTTCTTAATTGGTTCATTATTGCCTCACAGGGAAATTTCCTGTGCCTGGGCATCACCTCCCCTAAAACACCTGGGGGAGAATGATGGAACACCTCCTCTGCTCAGGCTGCTGGAACAAAGCCTGGAAGTGGGAATAACAAGGTGGAAAAATATCGAGCTGAAAAATATCAATGGTGTTTTTCTCAAGCAAAGCCCAATTTTGGTGTTTTTATAGCAAGCAGGACTTGCAGAACACCCAAATGCAGCAGTGAGTGCCACTAATGAGGGAGAGAGTGCAGCAGGAGAGGTTGGGCATCAGGTTTCTTTTTAATGATGCCAACCATGCCAGTGGCTCCTTTGTGGGCCATGGCTTTAATTTAATTGAACAAAATGAACCCATAATTATCTTTTCAGGAGTTGGGGTCGTTTATGAGGAGCAGGAGCTGGGAGGGCTCTGAACCAACTGGGAAAGCAACTGGTGTCTCCTGCCTTTGATTTATGGGGTCAGCATGATCATAATCCACATTTCCAGCTTTTCTGGAGACTTGCCAGCCTCTCCAGCATTGAGCAAACTGAGGTTACACAGGGGGTGACTGTGCTGGTTTGGTTCTGTTTTGGGTTTTTTTTATAATCACTGATTTGGCTTTTTTTGTTCTGTTCAGCACAAAATGTATTTTTCATGCAATTGAAAGCAACAAGTGAGAGTGTTCAGTTCAAGTTCATTTTCAAGTGCATATTAATTTGATGATGATAATAATAAAGGCTGCTCTGTTAGCCTTTTAATAGGAAGCACTGAAAAAAAATACTGAAAATTGTTTTCAAGCCTTTGCTTTTAAAGTGTTTTTGTGTACTCATAGCAATAAATATTCATACACAGAAGGAAATAACTTTATTTCTGTATTCTAATGGAAAATTCCCTGCCCATTTCAGGGGCTTGGAACTGCTGGATGAGCTTTAAGGTCCCTCCCAACCCAGACCGTTCTGGGATTAATTATTGCTGCATAGAAAACATGGAGAACATGGAATTTTTAGGACTGAGTATTGCATTATAATTTTTCTGACAAGGTGCAATCCATGAGCAAGTTTTTTTTCCATATTACACAAACCAGGTAAGAATTTTCTTCAAAGAATTATGGAATGGTTTGGGTTGGAAGGAACCTTAAAGCTCATCCAGGGAACCTTCCACCATCCCAGGGTGCTCAAGGTTTTTCAGTGAAGTTCTCTTTAGAGTCTGATGAGAGAAAGTTTGAAAAATTCTGAATTAAGCTTGAATTGGGGTAAGAAATGGAGCTGAGTGGGATCTAGAGCCACATTTATTGTTTAGGGAGCCTTTTGTTGTTTTATCCACTCACAGTGTTTGGGGAGATGGTTGAAAACCACCGTGGGCTGAGTGTTGTCAGTTAAGCTCCCACAGATCCATCCTCTGCAAAGAATTAAAAATAAAGGGGTGAAAATCTATTCCTGGCTGGCTGGGCCAAATGTGAGTGTTTCAAATGTGCTGTTTGGGATTTGTGAAGTGCTCCAACCAGGGAATTCCAGCCCTACCTTTGTGCTGACAACAGGATTTATGCTGGAGGAAGTTCAGCATGTTAAGAGCTGGAATTTTCAAAGCTCACAGTTCTACTGGTAAGTTCAAAATAAGGCAGAAATGTTCATTATTCTCTTGACTATAAAGAAAACATTTCTGGTGCTGTTATTAAGATGTATTTGTGACTGGCTGGGTTGAAAATCTGCACAGGCTTCCCCCAAATACTCAGGGAAACACAGGATTTAGGAGTTTCCTTTTCTTATTTGTGGGGAATTAGTTCCTGCCCCATAATTTGTCCCAATTTGCCATGACAAGACCTGTAACCCTGTAATACCTATCTTTGTACCTATTAATTTGTCATATTGTCCCTTGTCAAGATAAATGGTGGTGGCAACAATCTCAGAACACTGAAATCTCTGTTAAATAAATCAAATGTAGGGTTGATTTATTTAGTTTTAAAACTTTTTGGTAATTAATAAATAAGCTTTTTTCCCTGTTTGGGTAGGACAGCTGTGTTGTGGTTGCTCAAAATCACCACTCTCTCAACAAAGTCCATTTGTCAGGGGGTTGGGTGGAGAGTTGATGCGAGGTTTCACACAATTTGTCAAAAAAACCCTAAGCTAGAATGCATATTTTATGATAATGATTAAAAAAAAAAAATCTTGAGTTTATTTTAAGGAGGGGTCAAGGGAAAAAAAAAAAAAGTTCTTCATATAAACCTCTGCATATAACACCTCTTGTTTCCTTCTGCTGCACACTATAAAATAACAAAAATAAGATCTGGAACTTGGCTTCTCCCTGGCACCAGAGCTGTGTCTGGGACACCGAAGCATGGCAGGGGATGGAGGGGATTTTCCTGGCCACTGGGACTGGTGGAACTCACCGGTTTGTCCCTCACTGCCCTCCAGCTTTGCTCAGTAAATGTCACTGTGTTTCCTCATGCCTATTTTTTTTATTTTTTTTTAGCAAATCATGACAGTTTGGTTTCTTAATGAAACACAGAGCCCTCCTGTGCTGCCGTCACCTGCCGTTGGCAATGATGACAGAAGTCCCAATGTAATGGGGTAGTGCAGATTCCTTGTGGCTTTCTGGAGAAGAAGCCGAGGAGGGGCTTTGGTTTTTGTAAATAAACGCGTTGACTTCCTCGGAGTTGTAGGAATAATTTTCTCCCACGTGTCCCGTGGCCGTGCAGGGGGAAGTTTGGAAAGCTCCGTGCTTGGCCAGCACGTGGTGGTAGTTGAGGAGCACGAAGGGGACTTGGCCCGAGGGCCTCACGTCCATCAGCCGCTCGCCCTCGGCCTCGTGGTCGAGCTTCGCGCTCATCCTCTCGTCCAGCTCCTCCAGGCTGCCCGGGTGGTGGCCGATGTGCCCAAATTTGGGGTCTTTGACACAAATCCTCCTGCTCTGCTCGTAGACCGAGGGCACGGGCAGCAGGTGGCTCAGCTGTCCCACGGCTTTGGCCTGGCAGCACTCGGATTTGGGCAGCAGGGAGTTGGAGAAAGAGCCCTCGTGGATGGCCATTTTTTCTGGCAGGTCTCTGGTAAAAGCCAGCTTGTTTTCCTCTTTGATGAGGTGGGCGGGGGGCTGGAGCCTGGGCTCTGTTTTGTTGTGTTTCATGATGGAAGAGTCGTAGAGCTCCTCTTTGTAGCGGCCCGGCACGGGCGCCGTGCAGCTCGGGAAGGCCTCGGGAAGAGCGTCCTGGTTGTACCTCCTGTTGGACAGCGGCACTGGCAGGGGAAAGGAAAACGTGTTAATTACTGACAACGAGCCTTTGCAGTAATTATAACTCACTGGCATGAACTTATCTGAACTTATCATAGCTCAGTCCGGGGAATTAAGCCAAAGAAATGTTAGGAGCTACAACCTGAAACCAAAACTCTTCCCCTGAAGGAAGCTCTTCTCAGAGATTTATCTAAAAGCTGGGTAACGTTGGTACCTATCAATGATTCCATGATTAAAATAGTGGAATTGTTTTAAACGTGGAATAATAACCAGAAATAAACTGAATTTATTCTCCCTGTCATCGTGGGAGTGCACTGGACACTTGTCCTTGCGAGGAGAACATCCAGCTCAGAGGTTGGACTCAATGACCTCAAAGGTCTTTTCATTCTGCAGAATTCTCTTGATTCTGGTTATTCTGTTGATTCTGGTTGATTCTGTTAATTCATGGTATTTATTTGGGGTACATTTAATATCTAGATAAGATATCAGAAGGTGACATGTCATTATCTAATTAATGAAATGTCTTTGTGATACCCAGAGTGGGTCATGTTAAAGGCTTTGCTTTTTCTCTTTGGAAAGCTGACATCAGATATTAAAAACATCTCTGGAAAAGCAACACAAACACCTCTTCAGCAATGCTGGATGTCTGCTTTTAAGATATTCCCATGTATTAAAGGTGATAAATTATAAAAATGCAGGTTGCAACATTGAATGGGGGAGAAAAAAATGGGTATTTTTAGAGAATTAGAAGCCAGATTTTTCAACAGTGTGAGCCTAGGATGTCTATTCAGGCTTTTCCTCTAAAATTTATTAGGCAGTCTTTTTTCTCCTCAGTTTCTGCATGGCAACTGAACTCTTGAAGCAATTTGAGTTATTTTTACCATTTTCTGCTTGCCTTATGAAGCTTTTCCTTTCTGCACACCCCTATCTACAAGCAGTGAGAGAAAAGGCCCCTGGTTTTCTCCTGTACCATATGAGTAATAATTTTTTTTGCACTCTCCTATGAACAGTTTGTGAGTTAAACAGCTCCTGCAAGGCACATTTGAAAGTTTTATGTTAAAGGAAAAATGAGACACTGAGCAAATTTCTCATGTTAGACCCAAACTCTTGTTTTGTGTGAGGTTCACTGGAAGCCCTGGACACTTAAGTGCCTTTTAAAAAATGGATTTTCTGTTTTTCTAACAATTTTATTCAACATCTTAAAACTTTTGGAGTTCCCCTCTATTGGTTGCTGATGTAACCATGCCCATTAAGAATTGAATATTCCCTGTGCTGTAGTAGATTGGCAAAGCCTTCATGGATAAGAGGAAGCAGAAATAGCTCAATGTACCTTTTTTTTTTAATATGCAGAGCTCCATTAATTTCAGAGGGAGTTGCACTACGTAATTAACACCAGAATTTAAACAGGAGTCTGGTTCCAATTTCTTCTTCACGCTCCTAGAAACAATAACCTTTCAAGTTATTCTTTCCCTTTTCTATGTATACATTTTGTCACAAGAAGGAGAAGCTGAAGGAAGCTGAGTTCTCACCAGCTGGTGAAAAATGGCCCTTTCAGATCACAAATCCAGCCAGGGTTCAGCCACGTGCAGTGCTCAGATTTTAACTCCACATTTGGTGTTTTTATTGTGAAATAAATATAGATGCTGAGAGCTACTGACATGTAAATAATAAGGTTTGATGATCAGGTGTTCTGGGTTTAAGGTGTCCACCAGAGGGATGGATTTCTCCTCCTGCAGTTTGGAATATTTTAACTTTATGGCTCTTCTTTAATCTCTGAACAAAATACTGTCCTTCTCCATTTCTAGACCCCAAGAGAACTTGGAAGAAGCTGAGGCATCACAGCCACCAGCTGGCCTCTGCCCTGTCACCTTTAATTTTGTGATCTCCAATCCTGCTGGGCTGAGGATGAACCACCAGGTTGTAAATCCCGGAATCCCAGGATGGTTTGGGTTGGGAAGGACCTCAAAGCCCACCCAGTGCCACCCCTGCCATGGCAGGGACACCTTCCACTGTGCCAATGTCCAACCTGGCCTTGGCCACTGCCAGGGATCCAGAGGCAGCCACAGCTTCACCTGTGCCAGGGTCTCACCACCCTCTGAGCAAAACATTTCTTCCCAGTCTCTGATCTGACCCTGCCCTGTGGCAGTTTAAAACCATTTTCCCTTGTCCTGTCACTCTCTGCCCCTATAAAAAGTCCCTCTCCCTCATTTTTATCAAACAAGGCAGAGATAGAACAGGCCTTAATACAACCCCTGGCCACGAAAAGGTATTTTTTAGATTATCTCAGTCTGTGCTTGTCCTGGTCTGAGCCCTAATTTCAAATCACCCAAGGCACGGGCTGATTGTTCTCCATTATTCTCCCTCCAAAAACAAAGGTGAGACAAAATGTTTCTTTGTCTCATGGGGAATTCCCTTTGCAAAATGTCATTTCTTCCTTCCAGTAGGCACTGGCTAAACCTGGGGAGTTTTTTCACAGATTTTTCTCAGTCTTTTTCCTCATTTCCTGAGTTTTGGCATGGCTGGTGGCACAGAGCTCCACACAGGTAGTTCAGAAGGCCCAACAGCACCACTGAGTGACCAGCAGGTCCTGTGGTGCCCACAGCAGCAATTTCAAGGGTAAAAAGGAAACTTCTGACAAAAAAACACAGTTGCCTTCACTGAAATGATTTTTTTATGATGACTGGGCCAGCTGGGAAAAAGTGGAAGAAGCTTCAAAACCAGATCCTGGGGCAGAAACATCTGATTTGCAGGCAGTCGTATCTGCTACGTGCTTCTTCAGAGCTTTGATGGCTTGGCACCATCATCCTCCAATCTCTGATCTCTCCAAAAGGAGCTATTTTCCATGGAGAAAAATGTCTTTGGCCCACGGCGTTCCTGGCAGATGCTGCCGTGGGTGTGATGTGGAATGGCCTCGCATCCAAGCCGGCTGCCAGATGTCAGATTTGGCTTTGCCTTTGGATCGAAGATGATGATGCTAAGCAGATCCTCCCTGCTTTGAAGCTCCCTGGCTGTCAGTTCTCCAGTGAGCCACTGGAAAAAAGCAGCACTTGACAACCTAAGGGAGATCAGATGCAAAAAAAAAAACAACCCAAAAAAGTCACTTCCAAAGGTTCAGAATTCAGCAAAAGTGCAACAATGCCGACTCTGCTTGAGGAGGAAACAAGGCTGGAAAAACTTGGTGGAAATCCTGTCTATAGGGGAAGCTCTATTTTCTTTTCCCCTTTTGCCCAGGCCTCAGTTTGACCATATTTTTATCTTCAACTCAAAGGAAATATGTATGTATTTAGTTTAAAAAAAAAAAAAA
>VYZP01037537.1:0-10047 GCA_013400635.1 Hypocryptadius cinnamomeus | reverse complement strand
CTAAATGCAAAGAACAAAATAACTACAAAATAACTTGAAGCTTTCACTAATTTTCAAAATTTCTTCCACTTTGTTTTCAAGAGTGAAGCCATTAAGAAAATCTGTATAATCTGTTGCTTCTGTAAAATGATATTATAAAGCAACATCTAACAACAGAATTCTCTTGAGTGTCAGATTCACCTGTTCAATTGAATTGCTCCTCAAAACTCATTTAATGTATATGTCATCCTAAATTATCTGAATCACAAATCTTATAAAAAACTTTTATGAGAGAGACAATCCAATATGCTTAGGTCTGAATTATTATTTGACTTTGCATCAGTAATAAGGCATCCATAATCCTGGAGAGCCATCTATTCAGTTCTTAATATAATTTCGTCAAAGAAAAAGCAGAAATGAAAACAGACAATTTGATTTTTAAAAAAGTTACATTAGAAGGGCATTACGGCTATTCCTTAACAGTACATTTCTGTAAATATGTAGTTAAAACCCAACTGCTCCTAATGCAGCATTTTTCTCTAAAGTGATAATGAAATGCCACTGCCAGAATGGCAAAGCTGGAGCTACACAACCCAAGCTAGTCCTTTATGTACAGATGTAACCTACCAAGTCAGTAGAACTGCAAGACCCTGTATTGTATCTAATAAAACAAGTGAAAACTTGTTTGTACTGAAACCAAGCCATTCTTTTATCTATTCAACTTGGGGACAATGCATGTATTTCTGGATGCAGTGCCCAATAAAAATTACTTGTAGATTGCAAGCAAAGGATCCCTATTATTACTTTGACCACCAACAAACTACTATTGTGATACTGTTATTGAAGCATTCCTTGCTTTATTGAAATCATTTACTCTATCAAGTTTGCATGTGTGAACCAATTGTTAGGATACATAAGCATGTCTCATTTAGTATCACAGTCTACAACCTGTGTAGGAAAGCTGGTGGTAATCCTGAGCACTGTAAGACAGAATGAGCAAAGGATTGCCAAAATTTCAAGAAGCTAACATTAGGCATTGTGCTTATAAAGTACATTTCAGTGATCTGCTGCCTTTTTTCTCATCCCTCCCCCTGCCTTTTTTACAAATTTATTTATTTTGTTTTTTCCTAAGGTCTATAGACAGAGGTCAGAGCTGAACCAAATTTCCAGCTGGCTGGAAGAGTCCAGAAATAACTTAAAAACATTGCAATGACACATGCTTAAAAGCAAATATAGTTACGAAAGCAAGTAAATTTGATGCCCAAGTGACTTAAAAAATTGCTGCACTAAGAAGGATATGAATATATTCATGGTTGTGGGTGGGAATAAAAGAGAATACATCTGAAAATCTCCTGCTACCTTATTTCCAATGACTACACAAAAAATTTGCTGTTGCAATTTGACACATTATGAGCCAGAAAAGCCAAAGTTGGTACAACCAGCCTTGGAGAAGAGCTTGAGGACCTTTAACCACGTGAAGTTCTAACCTGCCATTCTCCCTACCATGTAAATCTAAAGTTACTCAGCACCACTTTCTCCCTGTGCAAAGCTGCTGTTATGTTCCCACATCACCCAGACGTAAAGCTGCTGATTCCTGATTCTCCCACTTTTAAGTTTTTTAGCTTTGGGTCTTTCAAATTATAAGACCAAAAGGTCAAGCAAAGTATGGTTATTTGTAATACACATAAGAGTAACTACTTGGAGCTATTGGAGCTATCATTTTATAACTATTTGTATAGTTTTTGGAAATGGAAGTTGCTGGAGAAGTGTTAAATACTGCTAAGACAAGCACTGCCTGATCACTTCTGGCTATCATCAAGGCTAACTGATGCAGGGGAAACTCTCATCTTAACGGAGGTAGCCCTGCAAGCATGGTTTTAATTTATACCAGGACAAATTATGCATCTATGAATATATTAATACAACCAGCACTGTGTCTTTCAGAAGGAATGAAAAAATTAATGCATAAATTATTAAGAATTACCTAGATAAAAAGTGACTGTGTTGCAGAAAAGTAAGGTTTTAAACTGTCTGGGACAAAACAAATGATGTTATAAATTACAGAGCCATCGTTTCTTTAAAATGCAATCTCAATTATGGAATTATTTCAGACCATGTTAAAGGCACATTTCTCTTAATGAACTGCCAGTTCTGTTCATGTTAATCTTTTTCTTTGCATATCAATATTTTTGTTCTGACTGGTGATGAATTTTTTCTTCTTTAATCCACACCTTTCCCAGTTAACATTTAATATCTACATAGATGATTATTTCCTGTGTAAAATAAATCTGCATAACTATTAACACACTAATGACATTTAAATAATTTTAAAACTTGGCATAATTTTCTCACTATATAACACAGTATGTTCTCTTAAATAAGGAAACATAAAACAAAATCATAATCAGACCAGGAAAGAAAAGATAGAGAGTACTATGGGAGCTACCTGGAGGTCTATCTTCAAAAGATTTACCATGAGCAGCACCTTTGTCTATAGTATTTTTCACTGTAATTACTGTAACAGAAACAAGCAAAGAAGCTTCAAAACAATAAAGTTTTAATAAAAGTTTGATATTTTAAATATAGGTGCTTGTAAGCATCATAATCCAAAGGATATGGAGAGGTGTAGGAAGGGAACATGTTCTCATATAAAACAGAGAGAACACCACCACATGACTGAACAAAGCTTTTTTTCAAATGAAACAATATTTGTTTCAAATATATCTACAGATTCAGATGGATGGATTGATGGATCACTTTTGTACAGACAGCAGATCACAGTTCTCCAAGTCTTTTGTGCCACTGTCACATAACAGTCCAGCTCACACTTAAGTGGGCAATACAAGGCAATTAAAAAAAAAATCATGATTATCATAATAACACAGCACTGAGCTGGCTACAGTACAGATGACATTCAAATCTCATGTTCTTCTTAAGCACAAAATACTGAAACAGATTTTTCATCACAGTTGTTTTAATGGTGTCATAACCAACTTCCTTTATTACCCTTAATGGATAATTGGGATGCTTTCCTCCTATTTAAAGGCTTGATATAACTCTCACTTGTAACACTAGAGAATTGCATTGAACCCTAAGTAATCTGAGATGCGTTTAACAGGGGACCCATTAAGTGAGTCACACCAATCTCCAGGTCCTTCATGCTTTTTAAAAAATAAAACATTTATCCTTTTCAGTCAATAATCCTACATAGGGCTTCTCAGTGGGAAGAGCTTAAGTTACAGCATCTGCTTTAGTAAAAACTGAAAATCCTCCTATTTAAGGGTTTCTAATTTCAGTTGTTAAAAAGCAATCAATGAAGACTGACACAGACAAAAATTTAATAAGTGGCTCTACTTTGTTTTAACAATTGGCAGAGAGAAGTTAAAGTCTTAGTTGAATACAGTAGAATCTCCCTACAGTTTTTGCAATTGCTGTCTCCAGATAGCAAACTCATGTCAAATCTATTCTTTCTTCATACATTATGAAACCCAGTTTCTGCCCATAAGAGATTCTTACTGCATTGACTCTCAGATGGCAATTTTTTGTATAGATTTAACTGGCACCTCAATAAAACCATCAGAAAGATGAAGCAAATTAGATGGAGATCCATGATGAGAACAAGCCAAAAAATAGGAGAAGAGAGGAACATTACCAGCAGTACTAGATCACACCTTCTCCTGCATCTTCACCTCTGAAACAATTCTTTAGCCCAAATACCAGAAATCAGACCTACCCCTTTGCGCTGCTGCTGTTTGAAATTTTCTGCCACCTACCCATCTCTCTCCCCATTTCACCACAGGCCTGGGCATCACAGCAGAAAGCCACAAGCACAGCATATGAAGCACTTGCTCCTGGGAGGGAAAGGGAAGGATGCAGCTTTGGCTACTCCCTGACAGCAGCCAGTTATAGCATTAGAAACTGAGAAGGAAGATCTGGGGGTGCAGGGAAAGCCTATTATCCTCAGAAAGCAAAATAAATAACATGGCAGCCTGCCACACTTCTCTGGGTCCACAATGCCCACAGCTTTTGCAGCCTACAACATTTATCTTTTCTCCAAGAAAATGATTTGAAGGTGCCATAGCTACTTAACAGCTCTGCTCCTAAGCTCTGGCCTTACTTTGCCTGGATCTAGAAAGTGTGGACAGCAAGGGCTTTTTACCCTGACTGGCCATTGAGGCTATTCCAGGACAAACACACAGAGTCTGCGCTGCTGCCCCAGCCCCAGCTGCCACTGTGCACAGCAACAGCAGCTTCTGCTCTCCATGGAAGGTGAGGTATTTACAGCTCATTACAAAAATAACTACTTTATAAAGTACTTTATAAAAACCTGCAAGCGACTCCAATTTCAGCAGTTTGGGGTTCACTTTCCAGGTTCTCACTTTCTTTTTTTCAATTTCCTCTCAACATTGCCACTGAAGTCATCTTCCTTTCTTGATATTTAATACAACTGGAGTCCTCAAAGAAGCCCACTACTGTCCTTCCTGAGGTGTAAAAGAACCAATTCTTCAGATTTCAAAGGCTATTATCAGAAAGGAACAGGCTGCACCTGGAGTAACAGCAACCTCCCACAAGAATATGGGAAAGAAACATCTTTTCTGTCCATGTTCAACTCAGGCAGGGTGTTAGAGGGGTTTGTGGACCTATGTTTGGGGTAAAGTGGTTTTCTTTACCAGCAGCAGCCTTTGATAACCAACACCCAGTCAGCTTCTAGCCCTTCTCTAGGGGCTAGCAGGGCTGCTGTGGAGGGCAGGAGCTGTGTTGGGCCAGCTGCCTCGGGGGTGACCAGGCTGCTCCTACAACTCACCCCAAATGGCTGCGTTAGGCTCCCCAAATTAGGCTCACTTAAAGCCAGGCAACCAAAAGGAGCCAGCCTATATAACTAGAGGCACTCTCAGAGGAATTTTGCTAATGATTCCATCAAGCTTCACCAACAATATAATACCAGCTCTCTGGGCACTGAGACAACTCCTTCTATCAGCATCTCCAAGAACTGATACTCTGTGGAACATTTACACGGGAAAACATCGCAGTTATCCATGCAAGCAATCTTTTATGCTATTCACTTTTCATATGAATTTTATACAGTACATTATAAAGAAACCCTTGTGGGATTCTTACCGTGAAGAAAAAAACTACTTTTTTTTCAACTTGTCAACATAGTTTTAGCAATTTTAACAGTAAGCTATACAGGAATAATCTTGTCCCTCATGACATACCCCTGTCATGCTCTCCACAGAAAAATCTATATGGAAATGCATGGAAACATCCTCTCTAATACTCAGCTGCAGTTTTAAACTGCAAGTCCATTGAGTATAATTCCCTTTATTTTAATCCTCAAGTCTCTTTGCTCCTGCTATCTATTATTTATCATTCTATGTATCTAGAAGGATGCATGGTTGAATCACACTGACTTGATTCTTTTACTACATCAGAGGACTTTATATTAACAAAATTCCAAAAGCTTAAGGCAGGACTTTCACCATAATACAGACCTCCTGCCAATCCTTACTCATCCAGAGATCCCCAAAGACAACAAAAAACAGTTGGGAAAAGCTTCAGGGTCAGTGTTATTTCAGAGACTAAACGAAAGACATTTTCATGAAGATGTCATGCTGTTTTTCCTCTCCAAAGCCCATTTCCACAGATGAGAAAGAGCAACTCTCATACTACAGAAACAAGCATTAAAGCATTAAAGTGCTAAGTTCCTGATGCTCCTTGTCATTCACCTTGCAACACTAGAATTTGTTGGTAGTGCTACTACAGTTTGAAGATTTTTTTAAAGGACTAAAATTACCAAAAACTGGGGCAGGGATTGGGAGGGAGGGGAAGCATCTATTCAAGTCTTCTCTGTATTTTTCCATTTAGAAACTCATCAAGTTTTCTTATCCTTGCAAATTATACTCAAGGTAACAATACTTCTAGACCTGTTGTTCATACTTTAAAATTGTACTTTGCACTTGTGTGCCTGCTTTGTAGGTACCTAAATTAGGCAGTTGCCTGCATAGTTTATACACCCTGTCTTGCAGTCATAGCACATAGAAAAAGGCAGTATACATACTAAAAAGAATGACATCTAATTAAAGGTGTGATTACACAGAAGGTCCTTGCACTTACAATAACTGCACAATCCAAAACAGAGACCAAACAGGTCTTCAAACTTCACATTCACCCACTTCAAGCAGCTTACTTCTGTTGCAGGTCTAACACAAGAGATGAAAGGGAAAGGCAGCTGCAGGGAAGATTCACAAATGAGTAATTCCCTGAGAAGCAAACCCCAGCAGCAGGTAGATCATCTCAGAGGTTAAGCAGGCCAAGGGCCCTCCTAATGACTTGGCCAGTTTCTCTCACAGCCTCAGAAGTGCTTTTACTGTGTCACATGCTAGTCAAGTCTAAATGTCTTGCTCTTATATCTGATGACATTCTCAGTACATCGAAAGGTAGGTGATGTCACCTCAAAGCTATGTAAATCTTTTGTTAGAAAATATCTAATAACAAGCATAACTATGTATTTTTCAACCCAGAAAGCAAAAGTATATTTTAACTAAAGAGTATGTAAGAGTAATTCTGCTCTGATCAGAATAAAGGCCCACATTGTTCCTGGAGGTGTCAGAATATTAGATTGCTATAGGGCTCTTTTCAGAGAATATGAAACAAGGCAGGAAAAGAGTAAATCCTTCCTGGAAAGTCCCACACAGAAGGTGGGACTCACCTCCCACCTGATTATTGTCAGCTATTTAGTGACTTGGTGCTGGAGTTTATCGAGTATGATAATCGGCATGCAAACATAATTGATTAGCCAATCTTCATTTATATCAGCATATACAATAACTAAATACCAATCTCCAATAATTAAGAAACAAAACAAAACAAGCATGGTATTTAGTGAGTCACAGAACCACACAAGAAGGAGAATTTGCCTAGTTCAATCTGCCAGATTGCTCAAGGCTTAGTACAGTAAGGGAAGCAAACAGAGATTTCATAACATCTCTGGGCTGCTCCAGTGCTGAAGTACTTTCATACCAAACATTTCTTCCTTTATAGCCGGTTGTGTTTCAGCTTATGACCATTATTCCTCATCCTCCCACTGTGCACCCAAGTAAAGAGCACCACCATGCTCTTGGCAACCAACTCTTAAGGCATTGGGAGACTGAAAAGCTCCTCATTCCATTACAGAAGGCAATCCCATGGATCAAACATGATTTACCTTGACTAAAACTGGCAAACACTTTCCTCACACCTACAAGAAGCCTCACTCCATTATTTTCTGTAGGATAGTGGTTGACCAGCTGCAGTACTCCAGACCTTCTTTCTTGCCCTTCTTGCAAAAGGATAAAACAATAACCTTTCTCCAGTTATTGGGAACATCCCTCAATCTACAGTCTGTCAAAGATCACAGAGAGCAGCCTGACAATGACATCAGTTGGCTTTTCCAGTACACCCAGGTGCATGATGCGATTCTTGGGTTTGTCCTGGGCAGGGCTAGGAGCTGGACTCTATGATGCTTACAGACCTGTAGTTCCCCAGATCCTCCTTTCAGCCTTTCTTGTAGATGGGTTTCACATTTGCTAACCTCCAATCATCTGGGACTTCCCCAGCTAACCAGGAGCAAAGATAAACTATGGAGAGTAGCTTGATGAGCTCTTCTGCCAGCTCCTTCAATACCCCCACATGAATCCCATCTGAACCCATAGACTTGTGAGTGTCTGAATGGCATAGGAGGTCACTAACTACCTCCTCCTGGGTTGCAGGGGCTCTGTTCTGCTCCCTGTCCATGCCTACCAGCTCAAGGGGGTGGTGCCCCTGAGGTTTACTAGTCTTTCTGTTGAAGGCTGAGGCAAATTTCTTGTGGCGTTACTCATTAGAGGTTTAAAATACTTTATTTCTACTTAAGACTGACATGTGCAGGAGGGGAAATAAACAAACTCATAGACAACCAAATTCACACCATAGGACCAAAAATAATTCTTGCACTTCATTCCATAAGAATTCCTAATATACTTTACTTTCCTCTGCAATCTTAATTAGATTTAAAAAAGAACGCAGGTATGGTGTTCAAGGACTATTTTTCACAGCAACAATTACTCAAGATGTAGTCTCCCCTATTATATCTTCTCAATAAAGCCATTTTTTATAGCTCATCCATTTTTAATTTGATAAAGCCTCTATTTTCTGTTCTCTCTTTTCATTTGACCGCTGAGTCTTCTCATAAATGTTCATTTCCTAGCAGCTAGAGCACAATGAACAGAAAAGCAAACCACTGTTCATCTGAACAAAGACACTCCCACACAGTGAAGTATGTGTGTCTGGGAGCACTGCTATAGAAAAACACATGCCCACAGTTATTCAAAGATTCCACTTCAGCCGCAGTGCAATGCACTGGCAGATATGAATAGCCTTTCTTTTACCTTGTTTATTCAAGAACTATGATCCACTAGCCTGCTTTTAAGTATTTTGATATCCTACAGTGAAGAGATTAAATAAGCCTGACACCAAATGAAAAACTTCAGAGATTATGCTGATTTTTTTGGTAAACTTATGAAGCCAAAATCTGAAGGTCTTGCCCTTAGAGACTAAAAGGCCTTTGCTCTAGGATTTTATATTTATTATGCTAGCAAAGTCAATCCTATCTCTAGCAGACACTGATTTCTTGATAGGTTCTCTCCTGCCTTGAGTGCATTTGAAAGCAAAACAACCATCTTTCTAATTTTCACACTGCTCCTCACATAATTAATCAAGTATACAATCTAAACTGACTTCCTTTCCAAGCACATTATTGCAAATCAGTCATTTGTAGGAGGAAAACATAAAGAGAAATAGGACTGTATTTTACATCTTGTTTAAGAAGAGTCTTTCATACTGGGGAGGTGGAAGATGGCCCATAAAAATACAGCATTTAAATAAGTAAATATGCAGAGGGGCACACGAAGAGCACACAGGTGTGCTCTCATTTCTTATGCTTCCATTGAAAGAAGTCACGACCTTTCAGACTTTAACCTCAACACTTCTAATTTTTCATCTTGGTTCTCAGAAGAGAAATTTAACCCATCTGGTTTTCAGTTTTATGAGGTCATGAGCCATGAAAGAAAATCTAGNAGACATAAAAAAAAAGATAGATAAAAAAAAAAAAAAAAAAAAAAAAAAAAAAAAAAGAGAGAGATATAATCTCCTGTCCATGTTTCTGTTATGTCAGGGGAAACTTAAAAGGGAAAAAATATCTTCTGCACAATATTATACATTCATGTCTCTACCACTGTGTATTTCTTTCTGGTTGTACTTACACATTTCTAGTCCCTCTATCAAAACCATGCACAATGGCCAACCTTAAACTCCTGCCAACACAAAATATCCTGCCTTTCATGCCATCACTGGGCTATTTAGCCTGGGATCACGATGAGGCAACAATTTCATCAGAAGTGATAGATAGTTACATTTCCTATTACAGCAAGGCATGAACAATCCTCCCACCCTGTCCTCTGCTCTATGGCAACACCAGGCAATGCAACCAGACAGAGTAAACTCGTGTCTGAGATGGACTTCTCATTGATTGGCTCACACCTCCAGCAATGCATTTAATAGTGCTGGTGAAAAGCAGGTTGTTTTCTTTTTTCTTAAAAACATAGCAAAAAAGTTTGCAGCCTCCCTCTCCCCAGCCACACATGCCATAGAGCTTCACCAACCCATCCCCACACCATAGGAAGCATTTTACATACAAAAGAGTTTGTGAGATCTTTTATGGTTTCCAGCATCCACCATAGCTAGAGAACCATTGTTACAATCTCCTGAAAAATTTATAATATGGGGATACTTGGAAGTCAGATTAGTTCATAGGGTTCTATACATATAAATGATACAACAAAACTAACAGCACAACAGCACAACACCTTCGACAGAGGGTTTACTCATATTTTACTACAAGAACACTGAATGATACACCTGTTTCATATCCTTAAGAGATGAAACCTCACAATAAAATGCAACATGCAGGAATGGGTTTTTACAGCATTTATTTCAAAAAACAACAAGTTTTGAAAAATGACAGCAAAGAATCGTATGTAAACCAGGAGACAA
>VYZP01037528.1:19649-53685 GCA_013400635.1 Hypocryptadius cinnamomeus | reverse complement strand
TCTTCAGCATCACTGCTGTACGCATCTTCAGCTGGTGGGAGGATGTGCCAAATGAACGTGTTGTCATTGGCTGCTTTGGGTCCAGAGTAAAAAACTATTGTCAGGAAGTTTGAATCACTGCTTGTGGTAGTTATGTAAGGAAATTTCTTTTTTTTTGGTTAATGAAAACTAGCTTTCTCATGAAACTAATCATCTCACAGGTTTCTTGGAAGCTTCAGTCTGGAAGCTCACATGGTTCTGTTTCATGTTGCGTTTCATGCCCTGAGAAATATAAAGTTACAGAAACTATTTTACTGTTTGTACCTTATTTGATCGTGATGTGCCAGATACCTTGTTTCTCTTAATCAGCCTTGTTCACTAGGCTCACATGTAAAACTCTCTTTCATATGTCAGTATTGACATGTGTTATATGTCACATTTAATTCCATATTTGTATGGATTATTTGCACAATTTTTAAAAACTAGAACATAGTTCTAGAACAGCAAAACTAGAACATAACTAGAACATTTTTAAGAACTAGAACATTGCTTCCCAGTCCTCTGAAACAGAGGCAGTTCACTACAGGTGTTGATTGAATTCTGGAGTTACTCTGCCTATGTGAGGAGATGATGAAGGAACATCTTGCAGTTTTAATGAAAAAGAGAATTGCACAAAAGATTTTGGAAGGCAAAGGGCCGCTGAGACTCTTGAGACATAATTCACAGGATAGGGCTCTCAACAGAATGACAGTGAGGAAAAGGTTTGCTTAGGGAGAATGCTATGAGTAATACTTGAGAGCCTTATGGGAATAAATGAACAAAACCTTAAATACTTGTGAATAAATATTCTCAGGGGTTTCTTGCCTATTGCAAAGATATTTAATGTATTTTGTTGTGTAAAAGTCTGTGATATTTCTGGAAAACAGCCATTGGGGGAGGGAAGATCATGGGGAGTCTTTACCAAAAAAAAGAGCAAATGTGCCAGTGTCTGATTTCTCTCTCGCTAAGGCAGGAAGGTATCATAGAAATGCATCAGTCCCAGCAGACTTGTAAAAATATCTCCAAAATAGTCAAATATTCCTTAGAGTTATTTGATGCTTATCTTACTTGAATCCTAGAACTGTAGACGCTATGTGGAATTTGTAGTTTTCAAATGCCTGGGATAATGTGGAAAGTTATGTACATTTTCGAGAAAATACTGGCATTCTTGGTGGCACTTTGATCCCAGGAATGGAGTTATCTACTTAAGGAAATTATTTTTGACTTCCTTTCTCTCTGCTTTGACTTAATGCTGTCAAGTTACAAAATTCAGCATGGTACATCATGCAGGCGGCAATAGTTGATATAACAACAAAGAAACCTATTGAGTATATTTAATTGGGTGCCAATTCAAGGAAACCAGAGAAAATTGCTGTACAACTGGTGTGTGAGTTGGCTGGTTCTAAAGGTGAATGTAATTAACATCACTGCCATGCTTTTTGTGATTGATTTTTTATAAGGTTGTGAACTAGAAAAATAAAAATAAAATAAACATTAATATTATTTCATATTACCTTGAATATCACGTCCAACACTTTACAAGTCAAATAGTTGTATGACTAGGGCTTATTATCCTACACACATCCCATATTTTAATTGATTTGACTTTTTGGAGATAAATATCTTGTGTCACATACATAGCACAAAGCATAACACAATATAATGCAAATTCATCAAGAATCTTTTGTAATTGCTTATCACACATGGCTATGCATGATAGATAGAAACAATTAAAAAAAAAATAATCAAGCCAAACAATGTTAGCTTCTGAAATGTTGATTTTTCTTTTTTTCCCCAATATGTCCAGATCTGAACACTCAGAAAACATCAATCTCTTCAGGAATGCATTAGGAACTGTGGGAGAGAATTGATAAAGAGCTTACTTTCCACAGATTTAAAATCAATAGTGGGGACTTTGAGGGAGACAACTGCTGGCTGCTGCATGGGGTGTAAGGTACACTTCTGAATGCCTGGAGCAAGGTCATCATATTTATCAAGTCAATTCTTGCTTTTCATTTTAGTTGTTTTATTTTAGGAGAGCAGTTACAAAGGATATCCTTAAATTATGAAAATACATTATCTAAAATTGGTATAGTTTAAGAATTAGTAAGTCATAAAATCTAATTTTAAAAAATCATTTATCGTACAAGGAGTTAGGGTTTTTGTTTCAGAACCGAACTCCAACTGTAGTGCTGGATAGCTGCCTGATATGTGCTTGGATGTGGCTGGACAGTAGTAAGCCTTAATTCGTTCACAAAACTAAAGTTATACAAATATAATTTAAAAATGTAGCTGTTATCCCTTTGTAACCTGGGCTTCCTAGTAGCAGTAGTTCACAAAATACTGTTGTGTACAGATGAACAACCAGTCCCTCACTTTCTGCAGTCTGTGGTAACAGAGACCCTTGAATAAACTGAGCTGGTTTTGGTTACTATACCTTCATCTCATCTTGTCCCACCTACTGCTGGGGAACCCTTTCTTTCCCTTTAGACAGAACCGCAAAATACTTGGGAGAATCTTAAAATGAGGAAACAGATGCTGAAAACTGAAGTGGCTTTTCACACTCCTGTAAAGCTCTGTCCCTTGGCACTGAACCATGCAGGCTGCAAAGCACCTTCAGACATCTCTAGTCCATAACCCTGCACAAAGCAGGTCCAAGCTTTGTCCAGCCAGGCTTTTGGTACCTGCTGGATGGGAGCCGCACTGCCTTTCTAAGTGATGTGTTCCTGGAATGTGCCATCCTCTTTGTGGAAATGTTTGCTTATAAATCAAGATTTCCTGTGTTGTACCTGATGTCTGTTGTCATTCATCCTAGTGATGTGCACTTGTGTTCCTTCTGTGGCCCTTGATAGTGTTGAGGCTATTAATTCTCTTACTATCTCCTTCTTTGCTGTCATTTAGCTCAGATTTGGTTTTTTCCAGTAGCAATAAGAAAAATGTATTTTGTCTTTGAAAGCTACTACTACCTCCAGTGCTTGAAATGCATTCTTTGCATTGACAGACATTTAATATCACAGGTCAAAATGGCAAAGCCATTGCCAATTCTGATTCCAAGATGCAGGGTAATATTTAACAAATTTTCAGTGTAAGTGACAAACTCTAGACAATATTCTATATGGCAACCTAATATACAGACCCCTTGTGGCTGTTTGTAGCAGCACTTTTTTTATAGTTTTGTGGGATTTTTATTTTTCTCTTTTTTCTGGTGTCGTAAGATATCTAGCTCCCTATCATGTTAAGGTTTACTTAATGTTGTCTCTTCATGGGACATGTTAATTTCTAACTTGGTGATCTTCTTCACTATGTCTTCCAATTCCTGTAGACATTCTTAGCATTAGTATGTGGTGTTCCTAAATCAGTGACTAGAGCGAAACCATGCTTACCTGGCCCCATTTCATGTGCCTTGTCTCCTGGGGTGTAAGGCTCAGGGATATAATTTGACATCTGTTTCTAATTTTGATTATAAATACAAGAGGACTTGTTGTGTTCTCTCAGGTCTCCAAGTTTTCTGTAAGTAAGGGTGAGTGCAAAGTTATGGGTGTTCCACCAGGATTGCCAACTGCTAGATCTTAACAGAACCACAGCTAAGGTCATAACTAATTCATATTAGCTGCAGCTTAATTCAGCTGAGGACTTGTGCTCATAGACAATATTTTTAATTGGTTGCTGAATTACTTGTTTGCTGTGGGAAAGTCCCATTTTCTTCCATTTCTGCTGCAATGTACTTATTCTTTAACCACAAAGTACTGGCTCCATTATTCTTTTGGAGACTCTGCTTGTTGAAGGTAGTGACAGATTTTCATCTTTAGGATTTGGCTTGATTTTGGTTGCTTGTTTTGTGAATCATGTATTTGAAACATGGGACCATTTTGATTGTATAAAGTTAAATAAAATGGACTGTTTAGAACCCTAGCACCTAGATTCTCCTTTTGTTTTAGTTTGACTATTTGCATTCTATGAGCAGATCTGGGGGCTTTTTTTGTGTTTTGTTTTTTTGGGTGTTTTTTTCCCTGCTGTTTCCATTGCTCTTGTTAATTCTGCTGCTTTGGGCCATGTTAAATTTGCTTTTGCCAGGAATCATCTTTGGAATCTCTCATTACTAACAGAGCATTCATTCTCTCAGTATGTCCTCTAGGACATTTCTAAATGGGAAATATTCTGTTAGTCTGTTAGGCTGTCACATACACAGTGATAGTATCATGCAACTGTAATTTCATATTGCCTTTTCCTATAATGAAATATTTTACAATGGTGTTGGGTTTGATATGTTACTCTTTTACAATTATTTGTACATCTTCTGAGGTTTTATCTCCTGCTTTCTGAGACTGCTACAAACTGCTTAAGACAGAGTAAGTTTAACCCTTTATATATTTAGAAGAATTATGTGTTCTCTGTAATCTTATACGTGAAAAAAAATGGCCCAGGGTTTCTATATATTGCTGCCTTTTTCTGCATTGAACTGTTAATTTTTCCTACAAACTGCCACTCTTAATTTTTTTGGTTTTGTTAATATTTATATTAAACAAACCTTTAGTTTAAAAAAGCAAATTGTACTTACATCAATGAAAAAAAAATCTTGCTCTATTTCAGCAACATGAAAACACAATAGAGGCAAAACACTGTGTAATTAAACAGTAAAGAGATGAAAATGGGGAATTGCTACATTATGTCTTGCTTTTAGTTTGTTTCCCGAGATGCTATGTGTTAACTGTCTGGAATAGTTTATTCTGGACACCACAGGGTTGTTGTCCAGTGTCCCTTTGAAGGAGGTATGCTTAAAATAATTTTTTTAATGATCATTTTTCATCACTAGTTGCAATTTGAAAGAGTAAACATATAATTGATTTGGTTCTGAAATTATTGCTCTTGTAGATCATTTGATATTTTATATGCATTTTATATGTCTTTTTTTCAGCATGAACCAGAAAGTTGCCCTGTAGGAATTGTATGTCTGTTTATTTTCTCTTCTGCAAAAGCCATTTAGGTAGATTTCAGCTTTTTTGAAGCAGTTGATGTTTTCTTTGTACGCTGAGTGTCACACATCAGTTTGCTTGAAGCTATGAATGTCCATAGTTTTATTTTATAGGACAGCATCAGGCATGAGCTGTGGAATATGCTGCATTTAGGTCTGTCAACACATGGGCTCTAGAGCAGATAAACCATTAGCAAAGCCCCCAGCCTGGTGACCAAATGCAGTCCCATGAGTGACAGTAGATGAGATTCAAATACAACCTGTACAGCTTACAAATTCTTACAACTCTTACTCTAGACAGCAGCTAAAGCCCAAGAGTGCCTAAAGGAACTTTTCGCGCAATAAGAACTTTTCTGCATGCAAAACTTAATATATGGTTTCCTTGGTCATCCAAAATTAATGATAATATTCATTTGCTGTAAGGGAGCGTCTCAGGAGTCTGTCCAGATGTCCTGGTTCTGGCCAGGACAGGGTTAATTTTTTTTCAGTAGCCAGGAGGGTGCAGGGCTGGGACACAGATTATTCTATACCACCTTGTGAAATTGCTGGGGGCTGAAGGAAAGGAATTCACTTCCAGGGCAAAGGGGTTCTTGCCAGTCAAGAAAAGGTGGCAGCTGGAAGCCTTTGTTTATTGTCAAGGCCTTTGTGTGTACACTGTTTTCCTTTCTTATACCTTTTGTTATTAATATTGTGCTGTTACTGTTCATTTTCTTATCTCGTTGCTCTTTGCAGTAAATCATCCTTATCTAGACCCATGATCTTTGCCTTTTGGGCCTCCTTCTGGAGCAGGGTGGGAGGGGAAGCACTTGCCTGGCTTTAGTGTGAGTACTGAATTGGAGAATACCATTCCTAAACCATGACACCAAATTGAACTGTCTTCTCTGAATGTCGAAGGGGAGACTGAAATCCTGGCTTTGGCCAGGCAAATTTCTGATGTGTCACTTTTCCACTAAATCAAGCCCTTTCATTATCAACATCTCTTCTGGCTCCCTGTCTCTCTTCTATCTCATTTCTCTCTCCACCTTAAATTTTGACTTTTTAAAAATTGTTCCTAATTAATAAGTAGGGCTTTTAACTATTGTAAGTTTACCCTATTTTAATGATTTTTTTCTGAGTTTAGTCATGCTTTGTATCATCAACTTCCACACATGACCCTTCAAATGACAGGAAAAAACATCCCCAGACTTTATAAAATTATATGTAAGTACCTTAACAGTACTTAACCTCTTTTTTCCACAAATTGCTTTTTACATTAATTTTCAGTATTTATAGACATCAATAATTTTATTTGCATTAGGGTTAAGGAGAAAAGAGATTCTGAAAATTATGCAAATTGAGGGGTACTTATCTGGAAAATATGACCTGGTTAGAACTCCAGGGAAGCACAACAGAGCCACTACATTTGGTTTCAGGTAAACACATACCTGAAGAGGAAAGTGATTTTGGTATTTTCCTGAGACTTTTTTTTTAGAGCGTAATGCAGTCAAGCACCCGACTATTATTGTATTTCCAAAGAAATCAAGTTGCTATATCCCTTGGTCTTCTTTCATAATTCTAATCTATTTTGGGTGTATCTTTTATCCAGTCATAGGTATTATATACTCTCCAAATATGAGAGGAAATGCTCAATTCATTTATTATTTATTAGAAAGGAATATTTAACTATTTAAATTATAAAATTGGGAAAGATCCAATCTAAGCCAAAGCCAGCCTGTCGCTTAGGCCCTTGTATGGGGAAAACCATATCAAGTTATTTATACTTTATATTTCTCTACTCAGCAGGTTTTGAGGGCTAAATGTTTTGGTGATTTACATGCAATAAACCTGGGCTCTTTTCCAGGATCTCCCAAAGGCCATTTTAGTGACCTTTGGCAAGTTCATGGCAAATAAATAATGGGATTGAACCTAATTTCCTTTACAAAGGAAAGCACTGTGGCTATAAGTGTTTATATACTCATCTGAGATACTGCAGTAAAAGTCCTGTTGACCACAAACCAGCATTATTTATTGGAGTGGCTAAGATTGAATGATGAAAATGCTAACACTATCTACTCAATCTGCATACTTGTTAGTGTGTCATAAACACAACACTTCCCATCAAATGCACTCTTCCTGATATGAATCAAGCATTTTTATTGCAGTGCTCTGCCCTATTCATCAGTCTGACTCCCTGGCCTTAACTGCCAAATACAAAATGCTTGCTGATTTTCAGGGATGTCACCACATAGCCATGTGCTTTTGGTTAGAGTAATGGGCTATCAGCAAAACACATACAAAAAATAATTACAAACATTTAAAACTGAATTCTGGCTATTTGTACCAGCAATACAATTCAGTATTCAGGCATTGCTTCTGCAATCAATGGGCATGCACTAGTCCTATACACGGAATTTGGACTTCCATTCATCCTTAGAACTGAACCGAAATGTTCATAGAGAATCCCTATGTGACACTGTTTCACTATCAGACATGGGATGGTCTGTTGCACTTGAAGATTTTATCCTTCCCTATACATGGCTTGACACCTGTGTTTTCTCTATTTCTCTGTTTAAAATGCTGAACATTTTGAGTAGGCAAGCCATGCCAATACAGGAAGCTGTTATTGCTTAATAATGTATGGATCAGCAAGAAGTTCCATTCTAAATCTTGAATTCTTACATCAGTAAACTCCATTGAAGGTTATAATTCAGATGCCAAATATTTTTGGTATTAAAGATCAAGATAGGCAGTTTGCAAGTTTTAGAACAGAGACCAAGACTCCTTGACAATCTGGAAAAGAACCCCATTCTCTTGAAGAATTATATCAGAAAACAAAGCTCTGTGTTTCATTGGTTTGGTTACTGTAATTTTTGGTTAATTAATCCCTGTGTCAGTCCCATGCTCCCTTAAGGGGTTATGTCCAGTGCTGTACACCAAGTGTTGAACAATCAGTGATCTTCACCTTGTGAAAAATCTCAAAAGGTGTGTTATGCGTGGGAGGTGCAAAAAGTCAAGGTTTGAAATACAGAAGCAGCTGTAAACATCACACTTTCCTAGGTGTTTTGTGATGATAGGAAACCTGATGTACTGTGAGATTGTTGTATAGAAGGTTACAGTATTGTGAAAGGTCTATTTATGTTTATTACAAACACATTTAATTGGGTACACAGAAAAAAATTGGATATGTTGAACAAATGTGAGAATTGTTGTGCATTTCGTGCTCTAATTGAAGAAAAATGGTACCAATGAAATCATTGCATTATTTTTGAAGGAATTTCTATTTTCTTGTATGAAATTATGATTCTTGTGAAGGGAGAGACATTAGATTCTCCTTTGGAGCTAACCTTATGTAAAATGAGAAGGCTAATCTTTTGCTCTTGGTAGAAAGCAAGACCTTGATAAGACAGAAATAATTTTAGAATTTTCCAGTGACTGCGAGCAAATTACTGATGCACCCTGAGGCTGTTTCACTTGACTAGGAGAAAAATACTAAGTTTTCTATCCCTACTATTGCGAAGTTCATCTGTTGGAAAAACTTTGTTATTATTATTGCAGTAAAAAGGGATTGTACCCTCTGTTGGAGGGTGTGCAGCAGCAAAGAGGGAAGTAAGCAAATTCATGTCTAGAAAAAAATGGATAAGGTTTCATTTACTTTAAATCCTATGTTTTCCATTTCCTTATATTTCTTCCCCAACTTGAGCCCCATGTATGTACAAAAATTCCTTGGTGAAGGATTTTATTTAATAATTCAGGGACACAGAGAAGAGACATTGTACCCCACAAGCTGTTTAGCTCCAAAGCTGACCTATAACCACACTGCTGGCACCAATACTGCTGCTACCAAAAGGAACTGCCGAAGAAGTTCTGAGGCTTTTTTTAAGAGCCAGTTCTGGAGAAAAGACAGAACCATCTAAATATTTCAGTTAATCTTAATCATACTTTTTTTTTTTTCTGTTTAACAGCTCCACCTTGAGAATTTCCCATTATTAATGGTCAGCTTTTAAAATGTGGCGTATAACTATTCTCTAATTCATGTGTGCTGAAGTATACTTTATTCCCCACTGAGAAGTCTGGGTAATACTGGTAGAGAACCATAGGTGAACACAATCAAAAATCTGTATTCATATTTTTATTCCAGTTCTTTCTTTTAGTAATTTTTAGGTGGTCTCTCTATGTATGGCTCTATGATTCATTCTAGCTTGAAAAACACCCAGAATTTCAAACTTCATTGGACTTGGTCTGTCTCTCTGGGGTTTTTTTTTGACAATATAGTTTAAAGGAATAAGCCTGGAAATACTGACACAACTTTTGTTTCAGTTTGGTACTACGCAAGAAAGAATTCTCTGTAGGAGGATTTCCAGTCTGAGAAATGGGCATTGTAACATCTGTTTTGTACAGCAGGCTATGTGGATTAACTAATGAACTCTGAAAAAATTATTACTGAGTTTTTGAATAAAAGTTCTATCTGTACAATAACTGCAGAAATGTTAGAAAGACTGCAATTTTAAATCCCACACTGAGGATTGACAAAAAAACCCAAAACCTAAAAGAAGACCAACTTAGCATTTCAAACATCCTCTGAAATGTGAGGGCACAGAATGACCTGGAGGATGCCTGATTTTTAGAAGAAAACTGGTGATTAATTTGTATAGCATCAAAGTTCCTCTTGGTAGGCATGAAAACTGATCTTCTCATATAAGTTTGGGAAAAAGTCAAAATAATTCAGTTCCTCTAAAGTGACAAAGGAATGAGATCAAGGACATCCATAGCAGTACTTTAGTTGTTTTTATTCTTACAGTGGTGCAAACAGAAGCTGTCGAGCCTTTTGCAGTCTGTGCTCATGTGTGTCATTTCCCAAGAGAACAGACACCTGAAGGGTTTGATTTTAAAACACTATTTAGATGAGAATTATCTGTTGGTTTAAGGTTGTAGCTTTTGGTTTTAGTTTTCTCCTTAGGGGAAACAGAAGGTAAGTGACCAATGAAAAAGCTCTGCTCTTCCTTGCAGAGAAGAGCTGCTCTGCCTATGCTGTGGGGTCAATAGCTTGACTGTGTTTATTATATATATTTTTATTTAATCACTGTGTTCGCTTTTAGTCTTTTATTGGTTCTTTTCCAGACAGTGCTTTGGAGCTGCTTACTAGCTTTATCCCTGTAATCCTAGATTTTTGCTGCTAAACTTTTAAAAGGAAATTTAAATTTAAGACTTGTGGGAATGCATGTTGGCTACGACTGTGTTATCTGTGCAGCTGGCTTTATATGATCCTTTATCCTAGTGGAGAATTGCGAGTTGAGAAGGGTGGATTAGGAGAACTGCTGGACAGCAAGTGTTGTTCACAGCATGCAAAGTGAGCATTTTATTTTAAATGCAGTTCTGATGGCAACTGGGTGCATCTGATGTCAAGACAGCACACAGGAAAGGCAGCATGGAGCAGACACTGGGTATCTGTCTGGTGAATGGGATGAGATCATTGTGAAATTTCTTAATTTACTGTTAATTTTTCTATCACTGATTTGAGATTCTGCCATAAACATTCTTTATTCAGTTTGCATTTTATTTCAGATTGCAAGTGAAAATAATCCCACTGCCTTTTAATTTAATGAAAAAGGAACTAATTGTTAAAAATTATAGTGGCACACTGGATAGATGAATTCCACTGGGAAAAAGGAAAAATTATTCCCTCAGGGCCTTTGTCATGGGAAGACTTTAAAAGGAAAATGCGTGTAAGAGCAAAATAATCTGAGTGATTTTGAAGGTGGCTTTGCCAAGTGCTAATGGGAGTCTATGGCAGGAATCTTTTCAAAGGATGTGGAGAAGAAAATTTGTGCTTCTTGTGGTGTTAGTCTTCATCCTGTGGTGCTGATTAACCAGGGTCACCTGAGTAGGACAACCAGGAGCAGTTCTCATCTCGGACATAGAGCGCCCATCCTCACCAGGACTTTGTAACTCTGAATAAATTTTGGTCCTCTTAGGCTCAGTGCTAAACATAATTTTGCTGGCACCAAACCAAACACCACATCTCAGTGGGGCAGGAAGTGTTGCTGCTGTTGAGAACTTTGAAGTGAACAAGTGAAGAAGAGCCAGAGCTACCGCTCAACATACAGAATTCAGATAGCATTGTCACCATTGCCTGTGTTAAAACATTGAGCTGGTCTTTGATGTATTTGAGCATTTTCAGCTCTAAGAGTTAGTTAAGTAAGTTAGTTAAGCAATACATATTTTTTTTATTGATGCTTTTTTTGTTTCTCCCAATAAAAAGGCAACTTTTGAAACTTAGACACCTAGAATGGGCTAAGAAGATCTGCTAAGGAGGTTTAATTTGTGCTGCTGTGCAGTAATGCACGTGACTATAGAAACTGCTAAGAAAGGCGGATACTACCAGTATGATATGGGCTGGTTCAGGACAAATCTACCTTTACTGAATTCTGTGTTCTCATGGATACACTGCCATTGGTACCTGTGTTAGCTGCTTTAAAACTGGCTCAGGTGTGTCAGTGGTATTGCAGTTTCTGCAAAAGTTTGGTCTAGCCAGGAAGTGAATAGAAAAGGGATCTTGTATGGTACAAAAGTGCCGGTTCCAAAGCTGCAAATGTTTTTCTTTCTTCCTTCCTCGTGTTACCTCTGGTATTACTGGTTTAATATGGAGAAATGTTTTTATTGTAAAGCACCTTAGAGCAGTCTTAAGCTAAGGTGTTTCCAGTGGGATGTTGCTTGCATTATATATTGGAGAATATTCTTGATGGAAGAGTACTTTTTTCTACTTTATTCCCCATGATTCTCTTATTGCACCAAATCGGAGCATAAACACTCTGGGAGAAATGTACTGTAAATATTTGTATTTATTAATGCAAATCAAAATCACACAGCTAAATCCCCATGTACTGGACTAAATATTTACTCTTCTGTGTAGATTTTAAGTGTATTCAAGGACAGAACAACCATTCTCCATGTTCATAAACAGTAAAAGATGCTATTCAAGAATTATGGACATTTTCTTATTATTGAGTGGGAGAGTTGGAAACTAATATAAAATATAAGAGTGAGTTCTAAAATGTAAATATTGTGTGTCTTGAAATATTTTAGTCATCATGATATAATGCTGTTAGTTTCTTGGCTATCAATTAATTTAGCAAACCTCTAGGAAGCCCTTTGTACATAATACCACATGTTAAAAACCATTTAGCTTCCTGGAACAGCCCCTGCTAAAAGAGTTAACAGTCTAATGAGCCCAAATGGACAAAAATGCAGGATATCAAATGGACTTAAATGAAGTAAAGTTTCTGGCAAAGGTCATAGAGCTGCTTAGGTGAACCAGAAGTGTGATTATTCTTCCTTAGTCCCATCCTAATACACAGCCCCAGCCAGCCACACTTTGTCTGAGGCTGCTCAATGCTTCCAGTTTAGACCATAGAAAATTGCTGGGGAGAAGAATCCCAATGGCAGAGCTACTTGGCTCCTAGATTTACTCTGACTATAATTCTGGCTTCCAAAATGGTGCAGGAAGGCACATAACTTTTATCATGCCCATGTGTCTGTCCTTTATGAAAAGGTGTGAGGAGAAATCTCTGTACCAGCCCAGGGGCTGCAGCCTGAACCATGAGCACATCAGCAGGGCCAGCTTAGGCTCACTGTGCCCCACAGAGCAGAGAGGGACCTGATCATCTGCCAGGAGCTGGGACACCAGCTACCCAACCCAGCAGGTCACCCCTGCACCCCAAAGGAGGGCTTCCAATATAGATATAGCCTGTACAGGAATTTCTTTCCCTTTGGTGCTATTTTGAATGTGACAGTGGGAAAACCTCATCAGACTTTCCCCAGAGTGAGACTTTAATTCCCTCTGTCATAGCCCATCCTGCCTGCTCCTGATGGGCCAAATCGGTGCTGTTGTGTTTAAAGATAAATGGCAGAGCTTTGCATACACCTGTGCTGGCAAATGTGGCTGCTGCAACTTTAGAAAAAGTGACATAAGGACAAGTAATGACAAGACAGGAGTAGATTAAGCGTGGAATACCTTGCTGAGCTACAGCTCACTCAGACCAAAACCCTGTCTGTGATTTAGTAAGCCAGGAAAATAACTTATAGTTTAGACTTGTTTTTCTCTTCTCTTTGACACCCAGGAAGGCTAATACTTTTATAATAACTGTTTATAGAATGTCTGACTTCATGATCCTGACCTAAGCACTGAACAGGAGACCACTACAGGAAATTTATGCCTCAAACCAGCATAGTATCTCCAACTATTCTTGAATTGTAGCACTACAATATGGCTCATAATAAAGCCTGTAACAGTGGTGACTTCTTTGCAGCTCTTTCTCTTTAAAATCTCCTGATACACTTTTAAATCAATTTCTAACAGGGAAGCATTTTTTCCCAGGGCAGTAAATAAAACATTAATGGAGAGAAGACTCCTGCCCCACTGTGCCTGAGCAATCCAAGAATTTCAGTAGATCAGGGCTCCCTCTCTTCCCCTTTGAGGGAAAGGATGGCTGGGGATATAGCCAGTGGTGGCCTTGTCCACCACACAAATCCTTCTCTGGGCTACATGACCCAGACTTAGAGTGCACACAAATATTTATAACTCTCAGAAGTGCCCTTACAATCCATCCTGCCATGAGTAGCAGAGCTCTATTTTGTGCCACTGGATGAAGTTTTTCTCAGTTAAAACATAAACATAAAAGATTATACGATTAACAATGTTTAATTTTATGGTTACATGGGATTTTTTTTCCTTTAATAGCAAACTGATAGCTGGCTTAAATCAAACCAGTAGTGAGAAAACCTGGGAATAGAAAGAAATTCAGATTCATCTTCAATTTCTCTGTTTTAGTACTATCTTTTAAATAAGCAATAGTTTAATATCTGTGTATCTGAAGCAAGACATAAAAAGAAATAATAACAAAAATCTCATGTCACCTGTACATCTGCAGTAACATTGAGCTAGTTTGTTAATAATGAGAGTAGCTTGAAGGGTTTGGAGAGGTAAATTGTATTGCTAGGTAAGTGAAAAGTGATGGGTTCTATTTTTATGACCTGCCTTGCTCTGAATCAGGGAAAACTTCTGATCTGTTTTAACAAGATAGACTACTGATGTAATCTAAATAAGCTACATTTCTTATTCGTATAAGGTTCTCTCTCTGTAAGAAATTTAAAGGCCATATTTCTCCTGTATTATTATGTAGTAGTTGCTTAACAGGATCATAATTTTTTCTAATGCTAAAGAAAAAAAAAAAGAAGAAATTAAAGTTAGGCATGTTTATTAAAGGGAAGATGTTGCTCAGTGCAGATTAAATTTTTAGGGGATTTTGATGTTGCCTTTTAAGAGCATGCACAGATAATAACTCTGAACCTTACCGTTCAGTTAGGACTGATTGGTGGAGAGCATATTCTACCTCCAATGCAGTATCCTAAAAATTAAGTTGCTGCCAAACTTTGCAAGATCCCATTGCAAATCATGAAGCTGTTAAGCTTTCTCATAACCGATTTATTTTTCACATTTGAAAAATGCCCCTGTCTCAAAAAATGGATGAATTACTTTCCTAAAACTATTTTTTAAATGACATTCAGAGGGAGAATTTAATCTCAAATATTTAAAGTGTAGTGTAATGAGAGCAACTGCAAGACAGTTACATTGAGAAGTGCTTTCTTATATTAACTATGGGTATTTCTGTGGGCTCTATCTATATCAAAATGACATAAATAAAAAAGTGAATGCCATTCTCTGTTTTCTCTTTTGTTGCTTTTAAAATGTTCCTTCAAATAGGATTAATTTAAGTTGTTTCTATAAGAAAACTGGGCTGTCATTCTGGTGATTTAATGGATAAATGTCTGTTTAAAAAGATTAATTTTACCCTGGGACTTCAGTGAAGACTCTGGCTCGTGGTGCTCTGCAATAGTATAGTATATTTCACAGCCGTGGGCTTTGATGGAGCGCAGCCTGCCCTCTGCTCCAGAGAATGCCTCTCAGGGGAATGTTCCCCATAGTACTTTAGATGATAACCACTTCCAGAAAGTGTAATGGATGACAAGAGAAACCACAAGATAGTTTGACCCATGCCAGTTTGAAGGCTTTAAAATTACTGACCTTACTCTAAACTTACAGTTGATTTTTTATTTTTACTCCTCTATGTGGAAAATGGCATACAGGTGTGCTGTGATCACTACCAGAAAGGCTTGCAGCAGGATGCCCTGGAGATTCTGTGTAGGCAGTTTCTTGTACAAAGTGTCTTGGTGCAGACAGAGATGTAGATCACTGCCATGGAGCTGTTACCACACGAGCAGTCATGTGCTAGAGAATTGGTTCTGGTTTTGGGTTGTTATGAAGTTTCCCTGTTACCATCTGGACAGCCAAGAGTGACAAGTGTGAAGTGATGCCCTGCACTTTTGTACATGAAGCTGGCTTTAAGCTTGCTTGTCTAGGACACGTTGTGCTGTCACAAGAGCACTCAATGAGAGTCAGCCTGTGCTGAGCCCTGTCCTGTGCTGCCGTGGCTGTGTTGCCAATGCCACCTCAACAAGCAGCTCTGACAAATCCACTGTGCTAAGTCTGTTCCAGACACAGAAATGACTGCAGTGTTCACTTCTTTCGGGTTTCCCTTGGTGCTCAACAGGTAGGCAGAATTATGTGAGATACATCTACCTTGCAGTAGTCCTGAGAGATTTTGCTGACCTAGAGATAAAATATCCTTACCTGGTTTTGTATGGAGATGCCATTGGATAACTAGCATTTCACTCACGCATAAAATTGTTATTAAAAATAATAATTTCATGTTATGTAGACAGATATCTTCCCATCTCAACTGGATGTATGAAATTTATTATTTTCTCATTTTAAAATGCCAACCTTAAGAGCCAAGGGTTATCAAGAAGACAGTATTAATGAAGTTTATCCATCTGCAAAACTTTCCTGTAATACCCTCTACTGGCATTGTATAGCTCTTCATAGTGTGACAGGTGTAATTCATTTTGGGGCTGCACCACTCAGAATTAATGAGGTTATTCTAAATTTCTGATGATAAAATCTTTATACCACCTCATGCTGGTACACGCCTTTGTTGTATAGTGTGCAGAGAGGTAGATGTATATACACTTATTCAGCTTATTTATCTTTAAACTTACGGTGCATAAAGCTTAAGATCTAGTATTTTAATACTTCAATAGTCCAAAAATGTCCATAACTATAAAGGTAAATGGCCTATGAAATGATATACTTAGCATCTGTAAAGGAATAATGTGTTTAGAGACCCAATGAAATAAATCTGTCAACATAAGAACTACTTTAGAGAATAGGATTTCCATGAAGTTATTTTCTTCTACAGAATGTTAGGAAAGCTGATTCAGTTAGACAAAAAGAGATTAGAGAGACAAGGATATACACTATAAACACAGGAGACCCCCATATGTATAGGTGGTAGCCAAATAAGCATTTTAATTACTTGAACTTAAAAATGCATTAAAAAAAATTGGCCAAGGCAGCCAATATTTAGTGTAATCGAAATTACCAACAAAATTCACAGAGCAATGAAAATAATTTGAGATTTCTGAGTGTCTAAATATGGAAGAACTGTAAATGTTTCTTTGAAAGTGAAAAAAAATCCCAAGTAAGTTTTCACAATTAAGTTATTTCATTTTCTTTTGTGCTAGCTTTTATTGCTAAGCTCAAATTTCTTTCAAAGCATTTAAAATGCAGGAATTGGAGGGGAAAGTGACATGTTTATACTTATGCCATCCGAGTATTTTGTTAGTAATTGCAAAAGTGCAGCATCTGATATCAGTGTGAAAGAAAGCCTTACAGTAATTTGAATAGTAATGTAGCAAACAGCAGCAAGAATTAAGTACATATGCTATAATATATACAGCAAGTCAGCTAGCTCTTAAATGTACACACATCACTTCTGCCTGAGCTAGTCTCTGAAAAGCAAAGTTTGAAACTGGTGAGGCACTCTAGAAATGTAACCTGTAGTTCTGCTCTGGTTTTAAAATTTCCTCTGACAACAGTAATTGAGTACCTTTCAAGACAGGGCAGATGATGCAGGCAACTGTCTTAATCCTGAGGGAAAAAACTGTGTCAGTTTCTTGCATTGTTGGGAACACTAAGCTCTAAGTTTACAAGAATTTCAGCAAAATAATTAAACATTAGGAAATTCCATGACATTACATATCATTCCTGTACATAATGCTTAATGTCTTTGGAAAAAACCCAAGTAGATGAAGTAGAGGATTATATTATTTGAATCAGAGTAATTGACCTCCTGTGTGTTTATTTTGATGCTTTCTTTGTATAAGATATCCTAGTGACACCTTAGTCATCCATTTCGGGGCAATCAGTACACATTCTCTTCTTTCAGGATTAATATTCCAGAATTAAAGATCAGATCCAGTTCAATAGTATATTCAATTCCAAATATGAACATACCCTCAGAGAGTGAGAATAGAGGGAAAGGTCAGATGATATCATCAGTTGCTAAGAACTGCTACAGGCTTTGAGAAGCAGGCTGAGGAGAAGGGAATGTTTCTTGGACAGGAGCCAGAAATCTGCACTGTGGTGAAAAATTTTTTAAGTTCTAAGTACAGTGTTTCCATTTGGTAAGGATCTTTGAGGATTGCACCATCCAGCTTTCAGGGATTAAAAGCAACAGCAGCTTCAAGAATCTTGTTTGCCCACATTTTTAATTGTTAGAAATGCTGGTTTTAGGCATCAAAGCAATGAGACCTATAAAGACACGATCAAATGGTTAATTAAGATATGTGCTTGCTCTCTTCCTTCATTTAGAGAATGAAAACATTCTGATGGGATATATTCTTGAATGGTGTGGCTATTATTATGTTATCTGCAATTATGTCATAAGATTTGATATTTCAAGTCTAGTCAGATACTTTTCAGGGTTTTTCAATACAAAAGCAGTTTAGCCCTCAATGTATCTAATAAAGTGAATTCATTGAGATGGTGTGCTGAAGATTAAAGAACTAAGTCTTGCAATTATTGCAGTCATAAAACATGCTAGGTAATAAACTGAGAAACATTTTGTAGAATGATTTAGCACCTTTGGAAGTCAATGGGAAGAAACAAATGAGATTGGTCCTAATGGATTTTCCTTGGAAATCAAGGAAGTCAAAGTGAGTTAGGAAATCAGCGTGAACAAGGCACAGCACACTCAAACCCCTTGGCATGTCTGCGATGCAATACAGATGCTTTGCAAGCATTTCTGAGGTAGCACTGCAAAGTGTGAGCTGTGTGTGAGCACATCCCAGCGTGTGAGCAGAGCAGCCCACGGAGGGATGAGCTGCCAGATCCCGTGGCAGTCCTGCTGAGGGAAGCAGGGCACTGCAGGACAGGGCTCTGTACAGGGCTCTGCACTCGAGCTCTGTGGGCAGAGCAGCTTGCACATCACCACACGGCTCTCCAGCCTGCAATGACAGGTATTCCCATGGTTTCCAAGCTTTATGCAAACTTCCAAAGAGTAAAAGATGCTATATATTCTCCACACTGTTTATTCATTTCACATAGTAGCTTTCAGTACTCTCACTGCCATTCCTATTGGCAGATCTTTTTAAAATTGTAACCTACTCCATTGCCAACTTTCATTATAATCCCAAATTTATAAATAAAAGAAAATGACTGCTTAAAAAAATAATCAAAGCACTTGGCTGACTATAGAGATGTGTTATTACAGATCTCTTTGTTTGCTGTGAAATTGCTTCTTTTCTTTCCAAATGCTAGTCTAATTTTCATAATAATGATTTTAGCCTTGCCTTCCTTTTTTAAAACAGCATTAAATTAAAAAATGAGCATGTTCCAGCGGTCAAATCTGTTGGTGGCAAAACATACTTAATTCTTAATGGTTGTAGAACCTTGTTAAAGGCTGAGTGAAAATTAAATGATGTCCTCACAAAGAGAAAAATAATGCAGCTTTTTCCTGGCATAAATAGGAGGAGGAGAAAGGGGAGAATTGCGAGCTATAAACAAATCTGTGCATTGGAGTCAAACTTGGTGTCCAGCTGGAAAAATGTCCTGTGTATGGAAATGGCTGTGGGAATAGTGACTGATAAAAGTGAGTGATTGGCACAAGAGAGGCTGCTCTGGGGACCCTTGAAAAAGCAGGTTTTTTCTATAGTCCGTGCTCCTCTGTATCATTAGCTGAGGAAATAAATCAATGCACATTTCCTGAAGTGTATAACCATAGTTTTTCTAAATGGAAACACAGCCTTTGAATACCCCTGTGTATAGGAGGGAGACACTTTCTCTTGCTAGTGAGTCACACATAGCTAAAAATTTGGAATTTGGTATGCAGAAACCTGATTCTCAGGTGCTGGACGATGAATTTCCACTGCAACAATGTAGATTTACTTAAGCTGACAACTAGTACTTTAACTTCAGCAGCAATAGAAAACAGTGATTGATACTTAAAAAAACCCAAACAATTATAAATAATTATAGTAATTTCAGATTTCCTATCTGTAGTTAATGCAAGTACATAAAATAGCACTGAGCTAAAAATATTTATTTCTCAGAAACTTCAAACTGAGCTTAGCTGTGATGAGATTGGTCACTATTTTCAATGGAAAAGAGAAATGGTTAAGGGGACATTTTAAATTAGTATTTTTTAACTAGCATTCCTGTCTTTACAGAAAAGAAGTGTTAAAAATTAAGTATGTGGACACTGAAACAAGTAGCCTTAACTTTTAAATATGAAGTCAAAGTTGACTGATTTACAAATGAATTCTAGATATGGATTTTCTTTTCAGTGATTCATCTGCTGGTTGAGGGTTTGGATGGTGATTAGTGGCAAAACCCTGTGTTACTGGTATGGCTGTGGCCCTTGTGGAGGATGCCAGGTGCCAGTTTCCATGCAGGCAGTAAATGGGTCCCAGGCAGTCACTCTGGGCTGGGCAGAGGGAAGGGCAGGGCTGCTGGGCCATCCTGTGACCACAGCTCCAATTGTGCCCTGGAACCCCCACGGGCAGCACCCTGCTCCCAGGGGAGTGTGTCCTGGGCAGGATACAGGGTAATTAATAACTGCAACACAGAACTAAACTTCCAAAGTAATGTTTGGGTTTTCTTTTTTTTTTTTTTTGGCAGACCATTCACTAACATCCAGAAGCTCAGTGTTTAAAGGGACAGCCCAGTACCTAAGGAAATAATCAGTGTAATCGGATGTAATCATTGCTATGGCAACAATTTCTTCCAGATCGTGGATAAAATGCTCATTTCAAACTTGTGCCTATAACTTGTAAGTAGACTTTATTTATTCTCTGTTTTATTTCCTCCTCAATATTCTCAATCGCCACAATGAAGCTTCTAAAGAGCACTTGTAAAGAGCACAGTACAACAATTGGTGAAGCAAGTAGGTTCAACAATTCATATATTGGCACAATGAATTCAATAGAAAACTAATTAATAATAATAAAAATAATAATAAGATAGCACTTTGTCCTCTATGGCTTCTTTCATCAAAGAAGCTCAAAGAGCTTTGCAAATATTAATTAAGCCTCTGATAAGCATCTCTCTCTTCTCATTTTCTCCCTGTAACTGATATTAATTTCTGGATTATAATGAATCAGAACTACAAATCAAGAAAGACTGAAAGGTAAAAAAAATCCCCTTGGTACTGTTTTAAGGTTACCCACAGAATCAAAGCCTGCATGGGTGAAACCAACTGCTGCATCTGGTGCTCTGCAGAATAATCTGTGCACCTGCCCCAGCACTCCCATTTGTGTGAAGTGCTCCTTTGGTCTGCAGTGTGTGCAGCCATCCAATCAGATTTTTTTATCAACATATAATCCTTTCCTAATCAGTAAAATGTACTGATTGTTCTTGCTATTACATTTACAGTCTAACACACAGATTTAGACGAAGTGATTTTTTTTTCTTATTTTAAGAAAGTATTCCCCAAAGCTTAATAAAGGGTTCATATATTCTAGCGTGCAGAAGGCTGGTCTAGGATCTTGAGATCTAATCCTATTTGCAAATGGCTTGAATTGTAGCTTTGGAAAAATATTTTAATCTCATTACTTCAATTTCCTGCTTTGGAGAAGAGATAAATAGTATTTGTTTATATTCAGGGTTTCTAGAAGGATTATTTAAATGTTGTTTTAAAGACAGTGTGGCTCAGTGCACTGTCTCAGAACAGGAACAAGGCAATTATCTGTTTATTGAGGCATTTATTTATTATTCCCTAATTTTATGAACTTGACTTGGCTGATCTGGGCCATTCTACAGGGGACAAGATTTTGGTGAGATTATTTTTCTACAGCCTTATCAGCAGTTTACACTTCCTGGTCTCACTTTATTCACCTATTAGAATGCCATAATCTCAATTATTTTCCAGTGCAAAGTCAAATCTTCTCCGGCTTTTAGCAGGTGCGCAGTGTCATTCCCAACTGCTGTTTTCTTTGGTTCTTGGAATAACATCTCCTATTTCCTATGGCACCTCACAATCCCTTTGTGTTTTTGGGCCCCACACCATTCTTCAGTTGAATAAGTGCTGCACCTGCATCATCCCTACTGCTTTTCACATGCAAGAGTGAGTTGGTATCATCTCTGATCTGCTGAAAGGAAGAATGGCTGAATTCAAATTATTCACAGAAAACTGTTTCTTCTGGTTTGTGCTGTTATTTCAGACAGGCAAATGATTTCTGCTCAAGTAAAGGCAGCAGTGTGGGGCCACTTCAGAAGCTGCGTGTGCTTGCTCCGGGCTCTCTGAAAGTCACTGGCTTGGCAAATGGGCTCTGCAGCGTCACTCACATTCCTTCTCATCTGCTGACTTTTACACAGAATTTCATTTGCGGACTGAACTTGAAGATCTTAAACTACAGCTCTCTTGGACAGAGATGTAGATGTGAGAGAGGTGAAGAGAGGTGAAGTGACCTTTAGGTAGCCTGTTTCCCTGACAAACACTTCTCACTCGTTGGGAAGCTGCGGCGCAGGTTCTGACGCAGTTGTTAGCAGCAGCTGTTGTCAAGGAGTTGGGGTGAAAAGATGTTTGTCCCGGTTCTCTTGAGGACAATTTTAGAGAAACATGGTATTGCTTAATTCTAATGAACTACAGGGAAATATTTGATTGCTTACCACAGAATAAAATTGTAGATGGTCTTTTTAAACTCAGGAAAACATTTGAAGATATATTCCTACCTGTTCACAAGCCCAGAAAGGAGAGACTGTTCAGATACCCTTCCAGTGCCTGAGTGTGTGCTTTTAGCCCCCTAAAATTTCTAACTTCTAGGGGAAGTGAGGAGTCTGGCTGTGAGAAATGCAGTTTAATAAGTTCTATACTAGTGAATGCCCAAGGTGCTTGGGTGTTTACCACCTGGGAGTAACTCTCTGTTTCACCCAGGGCACTCTAAACTGTGTCCTGGCAATATCTCTCTTTCCAGTAATACTTGGAGACATGGGCTCTCTGACAGTGCTCTGAACTGTACAGAAACTGGTTATTTAGAAGACATGGTCTGAACAGAACTTTTGGATCTAATTCTCTATGTTATGCTAACAAGGAGATGGTGTAAGGAAAATATGAACTGAAATCTATTCTGGTTACTATCAAGGATGAAAAAAATGGCAGATAAAAGCAGTCAGAATCGATTTTTAAAGTATTAAGATTATTAAGGTGAATGTTTTGTGTTTCATTAGGTCCACAAATTAAGAATAATTATCTTTTCAGGTGGAAATTTGTATTTGCTGAGATTACTCATTTGTACAAAATTAGGTACCTTAGTAATTCTCTCAGTTGGTGGCCCAGATATGTGATACTAGGCATTTAAGCATATGTGCATGCATTTTAAATTGTATTTTCCGAAAAAGTGTACAACAAATAGTTCCAACAATTATGCACCGCTACATGAACTTAGAGTGAATTTACAATCGCTTTCACTCAGAACTTGCATACTTCTTTGTAAAGCTGTAAATCAAAAATCTTGTATGAGGACTGCATTCTCTTTAAACAGCTCTTGAAATATGGTAATTTTTTTAAAGAATCTTTTGCATTCCAAGGATAAGGTAAAGAAAAAATTTCTTCATCAATTTATTTTACCATTAAAAAAAAAATCCTAGTTAGCTGTTGCAGACTGTTGCTTCTTACACAGAGATCAATGTTCTAACACAAACACCATGTCAGAAGTGTTTATTTATATATTTAACATATATAAATATATATTTAACAGCCAATTATGAATATAATATCCAGCTAATGATTTAGTCCTCTATTTCCCATCATTTTGTTGGTCCTGTAAGATAACATAATACTTTTTATAGCACATACATAAAATTTGCTGGTTTGACTGAAGCACCTTAGCAGTGCCACCTTTCAGCAGTTCCTTCAGGTTTCATCACCGTGCTATTACTGTGGATTAATTAGCCTTTCCCAACAGAATGGTGGTGTTAGAATATGAATGAAGTCCTGCAGCGATCTCTTTCAAGTGTGGGATCACTGGGTTAATCTCTACATGAAACAGTTTGGTTACTGAATGGAAGAGCTGCCATGTGGGCTAAAGCTGGCAAAGTCAATATATTTTAAGAGATTTAGTAAGACATACTCTTCAGAAGTAGCGTCACAAGAACTGTGTGGTCTGCAATAATTTAATAAATTGGAATTACTTTTATATTCAATTGGAGTGCAGCTTTAGTTTCCATCCTTTCCATTTGCTGTATAACGAAGACCTAAAGTAATTGAGTGTAATCCTGGGCTGTCACCCTGGGAGCAGGCACAGCAGGGAGGGTGCTGCTTCAAACTGTCCTGATATATTCCAGCTACTACAGAAACATTAATGACCCCCAGGTTATTAGCCTGTGGTTTCTTTATCTTTCTCTCTGACTCTGGGCTATACACAGTGCCCACTCAGGGATCTGAATTTGGCATCAGTAGGACCCAGTTAACTGGAGGAGCAGCCCTAAACCCCCTCCCTGCCACTGTTGGAGTTTTCAGTCAAGGCTACGGACTTGGCTTCCTGTCTGCTCACTGTCGTGTTTGTCATGCTTTCTTACTGTTCATATTTTTCGTATCCTTCAAAATGTTAGTAACTGAATTCTTCCCACAAATGCCATGTGCCATGTCCTCTAATATTCTCACCTGGGTGACTTTACCCTGCTGACTCTCCCAGACTGGCAAAGGGGCTTGCACCTCTGTGCAGGGCACCTGGGAAGTGGCAGCAAGGGGAAAAGCATGTCAATTGTATGTGTATTTTCCTCAGGGAGAGAGCTAAACTGGAGCTGGGTGTGACACTTGTGGTCGTAATGAAAGCAAAAGGAATCTGATCCCTGCATCAGAAAGGATGTGGGCATTTCTTTGTGGACAAGTATTCTCAGTGGGAGCTTGCTAATCATTTCTTCGAATGGTCATTTTTATGGTTTTTTTTTTGTTAAGTGGTCATTGTCCTAGCCGGGTATACACCCTCCTTATTGCCAGAAGGACAAAACTCTACAGGGATTGCTTCATTTTAAGTAAATATTCTTTGCTCTTATGCTTGTCCACTGTTAAATCATAGTTCAACAGCAGTGACTGAAGTGGGCCATGCTTGCTTTGCTTGATTTCCAAGTAAATTTAACCAAATGGAGTAAAATATCTAACTCAAACATTATTTGGTTTACCTTCCACTTGGGACTGTGAAAGAAACATGAGAGAGAAAAGCAGAAACCTGTGAAAAATATGAAAAAGTAAAGAGGGTGAAGGAGAAGGAGAGGTTATTAGTACTGCCTGCCTATCTTTCCATAGGTACACAGGCTGAGGGCAATCACTAGCTATCAGTTCAGTAGCCTAGTGAGTAATTTGCAGCAGAAAGTTATTTCAGCCCTTTCAGTAGATGATATTTACTATTCAAGATATCAAAAGTCCTTTTTCTTTTTTAAACCTCAGTGCATACTAAAAAGAATCACTAGCTGGAAGAGAAAAGTTGCCAGTTAGTAATAAATCTTGCTGTGGTTCCTAGCACCAAATTTTCATCTGCCTGTGTCCTGCTTGCTGTCTCACATCTCCTTTCTTCACTGGTGCACTTTTGGGGGTCTTCCATAACAACATCCACTTTCATTTGCAGGAGGGGATAGATGATTTTTAGTGGTGTATAAGATATGTTCTCTCTCCTGTAGTGGGCAAAAGTGAGCAGAAATTCAAGCCTCAGTCCTGCAGCTGCAAGAGGGTAGGTAGAGGTGCATCCTTGTGCTCAAAAACCCCAGGGAGTCTCTCAAACGAGCCCTCTGCCCCACTCCCCTCTGATAAAAGAGGGAAAAGCAAGAGGGCAGCCTGAGCTTTAGGAAGTGTGTCTGTGAGGATAGGGCTACACTTGAAAGGCTGACAGGATATGTGTAGCCTACATACACAATTGCTACAGTTTTTACAGCTACGGGGTAACAAAGATACCAAAAATATCCTGAGATTTTTTTTTTGCTGAGAATTCGCTCCTGTTAGAACTAATTTCAGTACACCTGAAACATTGCCTTTTTTTTTTGTATTTTGTTTTTTTGTCACTGAATGATTTCAGTAGAACTGTCTGTTAAACATTCATTTTCCTTTTATGTTTTTCTGTAGCACAGAATAAAAACTGTTTACAGGAAGAACTAGTCTCCCTACTTAGTATGCAATGTAATTTAGTGCTTAGAGTACCTATTCTGTAATTGTGTATATACAGCTAAATATGTACTTTTCAATAGGGCTTAACCTTCTATGAACATATGCTGCAAATCTACAGTGTTTGCATAATGTTTATCCAACTTGGTAGAATTCTAAGGTTTTGTGATATAGAAAACTTACTGTGTTTTTAAATGTGGTAGGTGTGGAGGGGATCCTGAGATCAGCTGGAGAGCTCTTTGTCTTGGCTCCTGAGGATGCTTTGAAGTGCAGCTAAGCAGGGGTGGCAGTTCTGCTTTGTGGTGCTACTGCCAGTTCTGCTGCGGTTCCTGCACCATCTCTAAACAATGTATTTTGAAAACTGACAGATCTCTTTTAAGTGGAGTTTTAGCCCTACTAGATATTGTGAAATAGTAGTGGCATGAGATGATGCTTTTTGTATTTTTCTTCAGTTTTTTGATTATTGTACTGAAAGCAGTCTGCAGATTTTAAATTTGAGCTGATGGATGAAACTGTACAGCTGAAGAGACAGCACACGTGACAGGTTTGCAATAGGTTTGTTCATCTTCCTGTGCTAAATGACTGAACATCAGCCAGTAGTGAAATGACATTAAGGGTCTAGGTCTAGTGAGCTGGCAAAGAGATGTTCTCTGAGATACTAAGAGATGGGAGGTTTTTAGTAGGAATTATTGTACCATTAATCTGCAAATGTTATGGCAATAGGTCTAGTGTCTCTTCTTTGGGGACTTAAATAGGAGGGTTGAATTGTTCTGTTTTAATTCATTCAATGCCTCAGCCTAACCTATAGAATTTGGAGAGAATAAGAATGGATGATTCAAGTTTGATTATCTTCTTCTACATTGGCAGATGTCCTATAATGGAATTTTCTTTCCAGTTGTCAGCAGCCTCAAATCTAAACTTGATTTTTAACATTTTCATTGGATGAAAATGCAACTGACAGGGAGAAAATATTGTCTGAAGGAAAGTTAAAAATTACTTCTGGAAAAAAAAAATTAATGCTGTAAGTGGAAGGAAAAAGCAGCAAAACTCTAGTAGGACTACTTGTTAAAGATAGTACTGTCGGATTAAAAGGAAATTCTTAAAAAGTTAACCTACAGACATGGACTTTCCATGTACTGACTTCACACAAAGAAAGAAGTAAAAATTTGAAACTTTCACCTCCCTTGGTGAAGCAACTTCATAATCTCTTATAATTTTTGGTCTTTAGAACTTTTTTTTGTTGTCCTGAAGTGCCTTAAGGACCATAAACAGAGCTGTCTTATCTATAATGTTTCCTGTGCTTTTACCTACTAGGCACTGTCACCATAAGATTAAAAGAATAACATTTTCCCCACACCATACTATGTGCTGTTTGTGGCAATCAATTTGGTGCAGCATGAAATGGAAATGAGGGACTTCTGTAGCAGGTGTCTGCTGTTGGATGAAGGAGGGGAGGCCTTCAAAATCTCTTATGTGAAGCTCTGGAGTTCTGGCAGGCTGATGAGCTGAAGGAGAAGGAAGCAGAGGCAATAATTCTGTGCTCAGTTGTGTATGTGCTGAGAGAATAATGTGGCAAAATGCTGGACACAGACGGCGTAAGGAGGGAACTCCATGGGCTTCCAGGAGCTCTGTTGGTCCTTAAAGCAGCACATCTGGTGGTGACCAGGCTCTGCTGATTCTTTAGGCATGCATTCCATTTCAAACAGACTTAGAATCTGTATTTAGAATCAGGTAAGTTTCATGTACACAGAAAAATAAAGACCCTTCAATTATCTGCTTAAGGCCTTTACTTACGTTTTATGCTTTGCATATTGCATTTTCTCCAGAGAGATGCAATTCATTAATTACCTCACTAGCACTGCTACAAAATGAGTTATAAATTTGCATATTCAAAAATTGCACATTCAAAACCATAATATAGAAAACAATGTTAACTTACAGTGTTTGATTGAAAATATGTTGCAGATTTTTTTAAGCCACTTTGAACAAATATTTAAAGACCTCTGCTTAAAACAAAATAACAGAATAACTTCTCATCATAAGAAGGAGTCACTGTAGTCTTGTAGAAATAGTAGAAGTGAGAAAACTCATGGGTTGAGATAAAGACAGTTTAACAGGTAAAGCAAAACAAGGAGCTAGTTCCCTGCTTCCCCTGGGCAGGCAGATGTTCAGGCATGGCCAGGAAAGCAGGGCTCCATCACATGGAAGGGTTGCTTGGGAAGGTAAATGCCTTTCTGTGCTGAGCATGGCTCCATGCAGTGTGGGACATCCCTGGGCTCAGCTGGCTGTCCTGCTTGTGCCCCCTCCCAGCTCCTTGCATTCCCCAGCCTCCTCACTGGTGGGGGGCTGCAAGAAGCAGAAAAGGCCTTGGCTCCTCTCAAGGTCTGCACAGCAATAACAAAAACATCTCTTATATCATCACCACTGTGTTCAGCACAAATCTAAAGTAGTCCCATAGCCACTGCTGTGAGGCAAACTCTATTGCAGCCAAAACCAGCACACTCAAGGCTCCACTGAAAGGGGCATTACTGAAAAACAGAAGGAAGGCATTGCATGCATATGTGTAATGCAGATGATTCCCTGCTTCATGGAACAGAATAATCTGGATAAACACAGTAAACCAGGAGAGAGATGATAAAGAAACAGGAAAGTGATCATATTTATTACAATGTGGGCCATTTATATATTTGAGATAATTTTTTTTATTTTTTAAGCATGTCTAATGTTGTTGTGCTCTTTGGCTTTCTGTCTGTACAGGCAGCTTTCACCTGACTTTTGGTGCATTTCAGGTGGATACCTAAACTTTCCAATTTGCATCAAGAAAAACTATAGCACAATGACTTTATGGAGGCTGTAAAAGATGTATTTTATTCTTTCTTTTGAAAGACTGCTCATCATTAAAGCTCTTCTTAGGGCTTTAAAGCAGATTGCTTGGGACATGAAACATGAGGTTTTAAGATGACATTGCTGTGCTGTAGAAAGTCTTTATAAAAGTGCAGGTGTAAGAAAAATTTGATCTGTTATTACCCTAACAAGTCACATTTGTCTGCTAGCTTTAAAGCTTCTTTTAATCACAGGTCATAGTCTTTGATGTTCATGGTTACCTTTCATCCCTTTTCTCTTCTCTGCCTTCCTTACATGCCCAAACCATAATTCTCAGAGCTGCTAAATCCACGTCAGACATTTTTTATTTGTGTACTCAGAAATAGTTTTACAATTTTAACTTCATTCAAATTCTGGTTTTGGTATAAGTAGTGATAGAACTGTTGTTTTTAACCTTTGTCTTTAAATATCTCTCTCTATATACCTAAGGTTTGTTTTTATTGCTTATTGGGTGATTTTATTTCAGCTCATTACACTTCTAAAACAGCTAGCAAACCCTTTCAATGACTTGTTAATTAAATACTAACTTCTCCAAAGCTTTATAAAGGACCTGTATGTGGACTAAATTCTGCCATTTGGATTAGAGTGAATTCTACCATTTGGATTAGAGTGCTCTGGATGTCTTCTCCATGGCACTGGTGCTGATGCCTTTTCTTCTCTTCTCAAGGGTCCATCCATCATACCTGACATTCATAATCTCTTATTGCTCCCATTTCACTGGGATTACTCTTACAGCAAAATGCAGCCTAGCATAAAGTAGATCTCACTCCTCCCTCATCCTCTGTCTGAGGATACATCCAGGCAGCAAATGAAGCACATTCACCATGGATCAGTATTAGGGGACTTGGATAATGTGTCACAAACCTGCTGGGACTTGTGGTCAAAGCAGTGCCTTGATTTGATTTTGGAGTGTGTGGCACAAAGGCCAGCAGAGCAGATAGCCAGTGTATATACAGAAAGTCACAATGCTATGACTCTTACTCTAGATTTTAAAACTCTAGTTTTTAGCTGCATCTGTCCTTTATCGTAAGGTGTGGACTAAGTGAGGGACTATTAGAGCATTTTAAAAAAATCATCTTTTTTAATCCTCCTGTTGTAATCATCCCTAACAACAGGAGCTTTAGAAAGTAACTGTGCATTAAGTGTTTATTGCAACAGAGCAGAAGTTATGCATTTCATTAAACTATTAAAAGTGGGGCCTACATTTGGAATGTACTGGCTCTGCAGATCTCAGATTCATTCAGTCAGAAGCGTTTGATACCAGGGATCAACTGATGAAAATTAGAGAAACAATAGGTGGCTCTGAGCTTTTTCACTTCCTTTTTTTCCTACCCAGTTGACAGCAAAATCCTACAATAATAGAGTGAGCTACAATGGCATCTAATGATTTTCTGGGAAGCAGGGAGTATGCTTCAGCAGGGAACCAGAAGCCATGCCATACCGATGCTTTATATGCTAAAGTTTAAAAGCCAAAACCTCAGCAGTAGATGACTGAGACATGCTGAGGAAGGAAAAAGTAGCCCTGCATTTCTTCACCAACTCATATTTTACCAAAATTTATAGCATTTTAATTTCAAAACACCCAATAAACATATGAAATGGGGAGGTGTTTAGGCCGATTTTAATCCAAATGAGGATTATAGACTGCAGAAAGTTACTTCTTGGACACTATGTCAGACATCCTTGGTTAGTCAATTGAAGCAAATTTCCTAGGCTGTTATTCTCAGTAATTTTAGATTAAGAAGACTTAGTCTTTTTTTTTAATACAAAGCATTAAGCAAAACATATATTGCAAATTAATAATAATTAATTCTTAACAAATTGCAAAACAAGCTATGGAGAAACAGTGATGAAATGTCAGCCTTTCCACTGAGCTGTACTTCCCAGACCACCTGGAGGTAAAGGGTCAGGCTGCCCTGAGCTCAGCCAGCTGCAGTTTCCCTTTTGGCAGCTATCTACGAAGAGTCACTCCTGTAAGCAGGAGTTGGTTTCCACAAGTCACCCACCCAGGGTATGAGTCACTTCCTTACTCCTCAAGGCAAGTACCTTCTTGGATGGCTTTGGCATCCAGATCACCTGCAGAGGGTGGCAAATACATCCCAGGACACAGACAATCCTCTGCCCCTTGGGAAGGAGCAGGAGGCAGCACATCTAGTCTTAGAGCATCCAAAATGATGCTGAATACTTGTGCAGCCAGGATCTGCATCGAGTTGTCAGACACAACCAGGTAAAACAATGAAAAAAACCTGAAAAACAAAAGTCTACCTTGGACAGTACTGTTTAGTCACCTCTTATAAGCCTAGGCTTAATTCTAGTACCTTTTGCTAGAAACAGGTCAGACTCAAAATATTTACCAATGATCTCATATAATTATGCCTTCCTTACAGGGAAAAAAAAAAATCATTTTTCCTATCTAGCAATTTATATGCGTTTGGAAAATGTCACGTTCTCCCAGTGCATTCCTCCATTTATCCACACTGAATCTCTCCATCTGTGTATCAATACCATTATGAGGAGATTTCTCTGAGTAGAGCCAGACATGTTTGAAGGCATATTGTAAATGTGGAGTGGGGGTTTTTACCTTCTTTTTTCTATCTTCTGGGCATAAGTAATGCACACAACTAGTAAAAAACGTGGTCCCTATGTAGTGGCTGCAATAAATGTATGGTGTTTTATTACAATGAAGTGATGTATTGAAATATCTGAGGAGATGGGGATGAGGGTGATGCTTTAGGCTGAACTGGAAAGAGGGAAGGTTAATGCTTGGAAACAAAAGGGAATGGAACAGCAAATTTGGTTTAACCTTCATTTGTGTTACATGTTTGTTTGGTTTTTAGAAGTTCTTCTTGTCAGATTGTCCTGGAATAGAAAGACTATTTCATACATGGGCTTGATGGGTCAAAAAGCGGGAGAAGTGTGAAACACACTTTTCTGAAGGTGTGTTTCCCAATGGGAGAGTGCTTCTGATAATACTTAATTGAACGTCACGCTTGGTGTGGCAGAACTCACTTTCTCCAGTGGCACTGACTGTGCACCTGCTCTGCCTTTCTCAAAGCTAGTGAGAAGGCACGCTGTTTACTATTAATATTTGTAGCAGGCAATGGTAAGATTTTAATAGTGATTACTTCGAGCATAAACAGCTGATTTCAAAATTAATTAGATCCTATGATCATTCTTCCAACCTTTGAAAATCTTGGTACTAAATGAAAGACATTCAACAACTTAACATCTATTTTCTGGAAGCCAGTTTTATCACTTAGCATATTGTTTGGTCAATATGTGTCATCTGTGTAAATAAAGGGAAGTAAATTCATTCAAAATAGTGATAGTCTCAGCTTAAATAATTAGTGTGTCAGGTTTTTAGGAGCTGCAGTGGGAAGTGTCAGTAAAACTAAGCGCCTTTGTAAAAGTCAGCAGATGCTCATACCAACCACACCAGTTTTTCTTGGATTTATTTTTATTTCCCTTTTGTTTAAGTATTAGACATATTGTTCGATATGTTGTACAATTAAGATAAAAAGAGCATTGCCTCCTATTATAGTGACTAGAGAAATAATTAATTCATTTATTTTAGTAAGATGTGTCTTTCCATTATTTGGATTAGTTCTCTAAACAGTCTGATCTAAAACAGAAAACAAACCTAGCATAACTCCTGAAATAATTTCACATTATTCTCAAATTATCCCTAATCTTATACTCCTGACTTTATGACTGCTGTGCACAATTACTGTTATAATCGTAAAGATAATGCTTTCATTTGAATTCCACAATAAAAAATTAAAATTTTATGATTAATCAAGATACACTGGTCAATACAACAACTTTAAAAGCATTCTAAGCATTTGATTAGGTTATCCAATGAGACTTGAGTTGCACTTGGGGTTTCAGCATCAGTGCTGTGTCAATACATGGTCAAGGCTTTCTTGTTTGAACTAACAACAGAACTGCAACAGAAATTTATTCTCCTTTAATCGGTAAAGGCATGGAGAAGGACTGCAATTATTAACTAAACATCTTAAGTAGAAGTTAACTCATCTAGAGAATGAGTTGGGTTTTTCTCAGATCTTTCAGACTTGAATAGAAAAGGATTTTCTGTTACACATGGTCAGATGCCTGAAGGAACACTCATTATCCCTCAGTATTGTTATCACACACGATAGCAGGAGACAAAATCTGCTCATTATGTTTTCATCACTACAGTTTGAAAAGCATATCTCTTGTGCTTCTCTGCATAAAGCCATCAAGTATTTTAAAATGTTAATGGATCTTAATGAGGATAATTTCATATAACCTTTTTGTGGTTTCTTGAAAATTAATTGTTGCTCTGTTCTTTAGATGACTTGGATCGTTCACTTTGAATGACTTGTAATGAGAAAACTGCTACTAATACTTTATTTCTCCAAACTGTTAGGAGAATGTTTTCAGGTGCTGACATAAATCTGCATCTTTGCCAGATGATGAAAATTACTTTCTGCTCTCTGTTTGTCTCCCTCACTAGAGATGTTAGAATTTGAGCTTGGTAAATTTGCACATTGCTCTTTTATTCCTTTGATATTTGAAGGCTTGATCACCTTTCAGATAGAGGAGGAATAGGCAATTTCTCAGAATGTATTTTGTATTCTACTAGATTAGGCCCTGTGAATATCTGATCTTCTGTGCTTTCCCCACTTGGCCATGATTCTAAACAAGTGTGTCTGACTCCCTGTCTGTTTGTTCTGGTGCTGAGATAGACTTGTGTTTTCTATCAAGTAAAATGCTACACATTGATGCTGTTATGTGTATGAGTATCAAACTCTCATCACCTGTCTCTTTGCTTGCAAAAGGTTTTCCTAGGAAAAGAGAAAAACTGATGCAAATCATGATTTAAAAAGCTTTTGAATTTTTTTTTTTTTTGCTATTTTATCTCTGGAAGTGTGTCTTCGCTGTCTACTTTGGATGCACATTTTTGAGCATAAAATATCACATGAAGTGTTAACATTTGGTAGAATCTTGTAAATTTAATTTGGTTTTCACGTGGGATGTAGAAATCAATAAAAAAATATATTTGTGTTTACCTAAAATGTTTTAACATCAAATAACAAAGGTCTATTGATATGGCAAATGCAGGACAAATTCAATAAGAAATACAAAAGGGTAGCATAGGGATTGGAAAACATTCTCATGTTGCACAATGTCGTGTTAAATCATATTTCATAATGGGAGAATAATGCAATGGTAAGTGCAGATGATGTCCTGCAAGGTAAGGTGATTTGGGAACAAGTATTGGCAGGACTGTCTTGTCAATACTGTTTTGTCCAACTGCCAATTCTGAGAAGAAAATATAAGCCAGGTTAAGATGTATGCATGGTTGTTATTTGGTAAAATGGTCTTCGTCTGTATACAGAAAGTGATAACTCTTGTTCCATGTTGCCAGCTTAGAGTTGTTTCATTGCTGGGTCTGATAGAATTGCCATAGAAAATTACAGATTGGCCACGTTATATTGCAGCAGCTTCATTTTCTTGATGAGGGTGACTAAAGTTGTTGCTTATATGTATCCTAAGGATTCATAGTTATGAAAGGTGAAGATAAGCACCACAACAGGGGCAAATGAAAATGAGACCTTAAATCTATGACATGTGTTTTTTTGTTTTTTTT
>VYZP01037528.1:0-19582 GCA_013400635.1 Hypocryptadius cinnamomeus | reverse complement strand
GGTTTTTTGGTCATTTAGTAGTAGAAAAATGCTGAAAGAATTGCCAGCAATATTTATTTGATTACTTTAACTGTTTTTTCCCTGAAAATTTTCTTTAACTCTTTTCATCTCCTAGTCAGTGCCATTAATTCACTGTCATATTTGTACTTTGCTAATGCCTGAATCTTCCTTCTTCAGTCTTCAGGTATTTTCTTGCAAGTATGTGTTCAGACACATACTTGGGCAGAGAGGGTTATGAAATCACAACTTCTTGATAAAATGAAATTAAATTATTTTGTGGAAATGCTTGGAATTAGCATGGTCCACTTGGATCCAAGCTGGGAACAAAACTATCCATCATTCATAGAATTCTTTTCACTTTTTACTTGCTTTGTTTACTGTAATGTTTTGCTTGGTTGTACTGAGCTGTGCCACTCATAGAGAAAAGAGCTTCAGTGTTGAGAAGCTTTGTTTCTAACATTCAGTACAACAGCAACAATAATTAAAATGTCATACTATTTAATACCAATCATTTCATGTGTTCCCAAAATGATTTATTAACTTTAGATTTGCATTAGTTCAGCTCTTTTTGGATAAAACTCTCACAGAGATAAAATAACCCTTACTTCTTTAAGACAAAAAAAAAAGCAAGCATACCTTGTTCAGATGGGAACTTAGAGTGGAATTTATTTCCTCATTTAAAATTCAGTTATGACATGGTTTCTACTGTACAGACTTTAAAAATGCCATGGACAAATTTAATGATCATGGAAGTGCACACTTTGATGTGATGCCTTTTCGAACAGCAGTCTTGCTGCTACACTGTCTGTCTGTCCTGGCTATAGGGCACCTGTCTGCTTCGCTTCTGGGAGCAGATGGCTGCAGAGATGTCTGAGATACAATATCTTGTGCTTCAGTCTTCTAAATGAGTGAGAAAAAGTCTGGGGAGAGATTAAGCATCAGCTTTTAAATACAGATGGGCAAGAGGATGTGGATTGGGCTGAGAAATGTAATTGCAGCAAAAAGACAATGTGTTACACAAAGTACTAAGTAGGAAGAGGAGATGCCAACCTAAAATTTGTCTGATTTACAACAAGTAACAAGATTTTCTAAAACTTTAAATAGATTATTTTTCAATCTCCAGTTCTTTCAGAAATGGAGACTATACAACTGCCACATCCACAGCTTGACCTGCTGTTATTTCCTTAGGAGCCTTTTATTTGAACACAGCATCCTTCAACCATTCAAGAGAAGACCTTGAACTCTGCTTCTACTCATAGCAGAGGTTATGCTGAGAATACTTTTGATAACACTTCTTTTCTTCTTGGGATGCTTCTAGAATATATCTGCTACCTGTTTCCTTGGAGACTGACATGCAGTCAGCACAGTGGCTCTATAGCACCTGTAAATCAAACTTCAAAAGGAGACACTGTCCTTGTTAGAGGAAATGGTATGCATGGTGGGAAAGAGGAGAGCTTTGTTCTCCCCTTTTCTTCCAGAGGATAAGATGGCTGTAGTGCTGTAGAGAGACTGAGATTATGTCGGAGGGTGAAGGCTGGGTAGGCTGTGCAGCAGCCTTCAGACTGCCTGGAGTTTTATCAAAAAATAGCATTGGACTGCATTTCATTTGTAGAGAATAAGGCCTTATTTTGCAAATGGATTTGTGAATGCAGTAGTTACAGAGACAATTGTATATATATCATTAAGAGTTTAGATGTGAAAAAGATACATTAGTAATTCTGACAATCTTGGGCATCTTTTTAGCAAATTCTTTTATCACAGATCCTGTAATCTTAATGTATCTCTTTTATGTACCCTTCCTGCATGAAGAGATAGGGCCAGCATGCTTGTGAGGACATGAGTTTGAACCTGTTTTCTCCAATTCAAACAATTTCTCTTTCTCCTTTGTTCTTTCCAGTGCGGTTAAGGGATATGTCCTAATAGTTTCCTATTCCTTTCCCTTATGTCAATGTTTTAAAATGTTATTAGTTTTGGCAGTTATAAATTTGGTCAACATTTAGCTTCCCAGCTCTCACACAGAAACAAAATTAAAGGACATATTTGCTTTTAGATTAGCTACTGATTCAAAAAGGGCTGAAAATAAATAATGGGAGTCTCAACTTAGGAACAGGTGGTATATTACAAGGGGGGAAAAAAGGTTTCCCATTGGAATAGACACATGGGAATTCAGGTGAACAACACTTGGTCAAATAATAATGATATATATAATCCTTATTATTCCCACTTTAGAACGAGTACAGTTATTGCCAATGTCAACAGCCAGATTTCCTGTGGCTTCACTTTCAGTGTCAAGTTTCTAGAGCAAATCCACAGCTAAAAATTGCCAGCAGTAGATACAAACAATTTAACAAACATATCAAATGGCCTTCACAGTCTGAGCAAATTTTAAGAGCATGATGCTCAAATATTTGATTAGATAGTGCTGTGGGATGTTCATGTGCTGAGCCTGCTGACTGAGATCCTTTTGACTGCTTACCCTTTGCTTTGTAAGGGAGAGGGACAGGGGAGCCACCAAGGTGAGAGGAAATTACAGCTTTTCATGGCATTTCTAAGTGAAAATGGAGTCAACTATTGTGTGATTTTATAATCCATAACTTCCAAATCTGCTAATTGACACCTACAACGAGTAAAGCTACAGCTGAATGAAATTAGATCAGATGTGGTGCATAGCCATAGGGCAGTCCTAATTCTTGTGTTGTTTTCTGCAGTCTCCCTTTATTCTGCAATGATGTTAGGACATGGCCATCTTTTCTTGCCTTCTTTCAGGCCTCCATCAGCTTCTCAAGTCTTCTAGGAGTTATACAGAATGAATCTGTTTCATCCCCTGAGTGGCTTTATCATGTCTGCATATGATGTTCCATGTCTGCAGATTGAGTTAATCCTCACTTTGATTTTCCTCCCACACCAAACAGTTTTCAAAATGCCTCACTGGGACTGAGTGCAGGTATCAAATCTTTTGTTATCAGGTCAGCTTTACTTCAATTCCTAGGCTAGCAATGGTCTGGCTGGAGAGTTTTGGACAGTAAATCTCACAATAGCCATGTTGTCTGTGAACTATGTGGAATGAGTTGTGATTTTTAATGAACTGCTAAAGGCCATCCAAGGCTCTCTTCTAAGGGGAGGACTACACAGCCAGTCTTCCCATGCATACTCTACATCTCCTCTGACTAGGGTTGGGGACACCTGAGCATAGATCACATGGCAGATGTATATCTGAGTGGATGCTTGGAAAGATCCTTTAATATCCCTTGGATGAAAGCAGCAAGGAGAAAATCCAGAACTCCAGAAACCATGAAACATCTCATAGCCTTCTTGCAGCCCCACGATGAGGCAGTAGCAGAGGGTAGGATGTAGTCAGATGAATGGTTTCTCAGCCTGATTTCAGAATGATTAATGGCAGCCATTCCTGCCTCACAAGAACAGTGTACAAAGAACAGCTCAGCTCCCACTGAATCACCAAGCTGTCCCTTCTCAATTACTCTCTGGGTGTCATTCAGTCCTACATACTTATTTCCACTATAATTTTATTTTTGTTGTAGGTTGCTACAACACACAGTGTGCGTGCACACACTGTTGCTTAGAGCTCTGCTATGTGTCATTGCCAGCATTCTACAAGGAAGAAATTAAGGTGTTCATCATAAAATATATGTTTGGTAAGTCACTGACGTAGGCTGAAAACACAGAGCCCCAAATGCAGCTTGTCTATTACAGTCAAATAAGGCATAACTGGTGGTTTGGAGAACCTGTTATGAGTGGTGCCCTGATGAAATGTGAAAAGCTCTCAAGAAATTAGTTATATCACTCTCTGTGCCCTGATTTTGTAGCTACATGAATCTGGACTGTTTGTGAACTTGTATGCAACTCTTAGTGGTCAGTATGACAACTTCTATTATTTCCCTCCAAGTTTTTAAATTGTTAGATATAAAAATAATTACGTTATACATGTACATTATAACACACATGAAACTCTTCAAAGAACTGTAATTAAGTGGTCAACATAAAAGGGTTTTGCCTTCCCTTCATGTACAGGCTAAACTCTCATTGGTATTAATAAAACTCACATATGTTCCATGAAAAGAAAATAGGACCACAGTTTGTAGGGGAAAAACTTGAAAGAAAATAAGATTCTTAATTATAAATAAGATTTATGTTAATAAATATTACAGATATGCCATGAAAAAAAAATCTGAAACCCACAGTTTATACTAAGTAAACAAATTATTTTAAATTAAGTACTTAGATAGTAGTAGCTTGTTTCTAATTTCTTGTTTTTCATATATGCATATATTTTGTAACACCTACAGATCTTACCTAGATGGACTCTTTGTTATATTTAATGCTGTATAAATATGTAATGAAATTGCTTACACAAAGATATTAAGTATTAATTTTATTTATAGCCCAAGCCAACCCTATTGTCTACAACACTGAGTTCCAACATAAGTAAAGTATTTGTTATTGATTTCTTATAAGCTTCAGTGAAACATTAAATAAATTAATTTTCCTTGCTGGGTCTGGTTATATGTGTTAGCCACTAACATTTGTCCCTGTTTATTAATTAGTGTCCCTAATGTGCCCTTGGATAATCATGTCTAGAGGAAACAGCATCTGTCACAGCTCAAGTCAAAGTTGACAGAACAAATCTAGTTATTAGAATTGTTAGATAAATAGACACTTTTATTCTTGCAATTTTTCAATTCTATCCTGCCAGAAAATAGGATTTTTTTTCTCATCCAACTGAAAACTAGCTGAGCAGGGCTAATTCACATCTGATTTCAAGAATAAAGAAAATTTACAGTATATTTTCCAGGATGTAAGAAAATAAAATTCTGGCCTGAATCAGGAATTTCTGTAATTTGAAAAGATTTGTCCATGATTGGAATCAAAATCTTGTGATGATGGAATATTTCTGAACAGTAAAAAAAAAAATTTCAATAGGTGAAGAACAAAATGACAAATTATTACTAGAGTAAGGGATCCTTTTACTTTTTAATATCTTGTACAACAGCAATTCTTTAATGTTTCAGATGCAGTTTTATTGCTGCTATGGTTACTGTTGTCACTTGTATATGTGCCTATACTGATTTGTATAATCCATGAAAGGACAGCAGACCTGGACTCATAATCTGTATGAAATAATGTATCAGTTGGCCACAAAATTTACCACAATGGAAATAAATATACGATCCCACTTTGATTTTTGTATTAAAGACTTGTGGGGTGGGTTGATTCCCTTGGTGTGGCTTATCAATAATATCACGTGTGAGGAATGCAAATCAGTGTGGATTTCTGAGTGGGGAACTTTGGCTCAGAGGGGGCACCAGAGTTCTTGGGGAGAGCTGGCAGGGGATGGGACAGGGACAGCCCGTGCCCCCCAGCCGGGTCATGTGTGACAGACCAAGAGACTGGTGGTAGCAGCAGCAAAGGGGGAGCTTCAGCACTTGTTCTCTGGCAGTTATGCCCTGTTGCAAGGTTGAACTCATCTGCCTGACTGCTGGGCTAGACACAAAGGAAGGAGAAGCCTTCACAGGCCATATGTTCTGGTTTTAAAAAATACCAGGTCAACAATTGCTAAGTTATTCCTGTTTGTATCTCAGGACCTTCTGGAGAGCTTGACGCGTCTGAGTGACTCGTGCATGACTTCAGCTATCACATTTGAGAAGGCAAGCAGAACCTCATAGTTAAGGTTTGCCTTCCTACACTGCAGCCGCGTTGTGCTTTTTGTTGGAATCTGTTGGGATGCCATTTCTTTGAAGCTCTTTTGTATCTCCTGTAACTGTCTGATGAGATGGTTGCTCTAGGGTGGTGCTGGTGGCACATACCAGCTGTTGGCGCCCTCCACATTTCCTCTCCATCCTTCTCCGTTTCCACTTGGTCCCTACAGCAAGAGGTTGTAAAAGTAGCAACAGAGGGACATTTTAGCAATTCTGCCCTACTATGCAAGTCCTACTAAACCAGCAATATGATACACTTTAAACTGTCGCTTCTTTATGTATTATAGAGCTGGGACAGAGCACCAGAACAACAAAAAGACTTCTTTACATCCAGCCACCAGCTCAGTTGGTAGCAGAGATGTGTTTCACTTGATCATTGATGCCAGCAGTGACTGAGGTCCATTTCTGAACAGCTCTGTCCTGCATAAAAACCATTTCTGTTTTTCAAAAGGTTTCAATATTAGACATAAAAAAAAAGGTAAGAGAGAAAAAGAAAAGAGTTCTCATTAAAAGTGTTCATAGAACTGAAGTTCTAAAGAATTTGTATTCATGCCCTCTCTGCTGCTGGCTGTTCTCGAGAATCAGGACAAGTTAATTTGCTCATTGTTTGCTGGGGACAGAAAGTAATGTAAGTAGGAAGTTCCAAAGAACATCACTGACTTACAGCCAGTTCAGAGACTTTTTGCAAATTGTTTATGCTATTATTCCCAATGCCAATTAATTGAACTGCATAATTCTTACTGATGCTGGCATAACTAATGTATTCCCCTCCAGGTATGTGTCCGTTGGTGTTGTGAGCCTTGGCCATTACTTTTTTGGGTCTTATTTCTTTGGATGAGTTGCATATTTATTTGACATCCTTTTGAAATTTTTTCTCAAACTGAGCAAGTTTGGTTTAAACAGATACATAGATGGTGAAGTGCAAGCTAAAGTTATAGTTATTGACTTTTATTTTAATAAATTTGTCCTAAATACCTGGGAATTAAAAATTTCCTTTCAATACCATGTGGTTAATGAATTTATATAGCTGTTGGTTTTCAATGTAGCTATTGAAATCAAGCTGACTTGCTTTTAAAAGAGAAAATTTCAAAAAATGAATCAAATTATGAACAAATAAAAAGGATTTCAAAACATTTTTCCAGGAAATGGGTTCATGACCAGAGAGAACCAGAATAGAGAGAACTTCTATTCTTTTACAAAAACCAGTATTTAAATTATAGTTATAGGGAAAACAAGTTGAAATTAAAAATAAAAATAAATAAAAATTAAAGAAAAAGGAATAGGGGGATCAGTAAAGACAAAGTATTATCCAATCCTTTTGATTTTCTAGGATAGCTGCTGGTACAGGCAAGTGTGATTTTTATCCTCTTTGGTAAGCAGCCACTGCAGAGTTAATTAGTCTCCAGTGTTAGCAAGTGGGTGGCATTTACTTTTATAATAATAGGTCTGTCTCTAAAGTGGAGATAGCACAGGTCATGATTGTGTACCTTATCTTTTGAGGCAGGAACAGTAAAGACTCTGTAAATAGGTTTAAGCAGAAAGTTAACTAAAAGCATTTTGGTGTGTCCCAAGAATGTCGTTTTTTCTAATTATAGAATGGCAAATATCAAGTGGAAAGGATGCTGTGCTGGGGTGGTGTGGCTGACTCAGTGCTCACTATTCACTGCAGAGCAGGCTGTCAGAAAGTGCTACTTTTCTGACTCACTGCATCTTGTAAATGAAGGAAGAAACATGAGCTATATTCATATTATGTTCATCAGTGCCATGTTATTTAATTCCAACAGTGTTTGGAGGATTTGCTCAGCTACTGAGCCCTTTGAAGTGTTAGGCCCTTGCTCAGTAGTAACAGTAGTAATGCCTAACGGAGTTACTGGCATTTTAGATATAACTGTGGGCTTAAGTGCCATGCTTAAGCAGTAAGAGCAATAATGGCAAAGGCAGTGTCCTATTACACCAGAAAGGAAATCTCATTTTTGGCTCTTTTGTGTGAGTTCCAAACAGACATGCGCATACACAAACATTAAAACTAGTTTAATAGAGGACTTGCCATAAAAATAATTCTAATCTGATGCCGTTCTGAATGATTGGCTAATTAAACAAAAAAACCCAAACTAGTTACCCAGTGCAAAAAAACATTAAATGTTGTTTTTCCTGAGGAATATTTTTTCTAAAGAAGCTTAGTTGTTATCTCATTTCCTTTTGGCATCAGAAAATGACTTGTAATTCTCTAATAGTCATTTTCTATGTAATGTAAACTGTTAACATGCATTTTATGCTTTATATATATATATATATATATATATATATATATATATATAAAAAATTGAAATTGTGACTGCTATTTCAATGTTTGCTTCTCTCTAGGGGATGTTGAGCAAGACAAGACTCATCACCTACATGAAGTAATGGATAATTCTGAACTTCTTCCGAGGGGGATCTGATTCTTTTAAAATCAACTTCCAAACTGTTTTGCTGAGTCATACCTAGAGTAACAGGGAAATTTTTCCTCTGATTTCAGAAACTATGGATAATTTTACCATAAAATTATTATAGATAATGTGTGGAATTTCATTTGACTCTGCTTTTGAAAACCAGCTAGGTTTCTTTACATTGGGGTTTTAAACAAAGCAGCTTTGTAAACTAATTGTATGTTATATTGAAGAAGCAGTCAATGGCTGAGTTGCTAGTGATATATATTTCTTTAACATTTTCCCTTGATAAGCCTATCAGCTCTTCTAATTTATTTTTTTTTTCCTATACAAGGCTCTATTATTTTTGTCCAAATTTTACAGTATTGCCCACAATAGCCAATATGCTGGAAGACCTCTTTGGAAGAGGTCTTTAGAACAAATCTGTAAGCAATTTATTTCATTTTGAAAATGGAACGTGTAGAAGGAAACTGCAGAACAGATGGAAGAAGTGCCAGTATAGATTTGCAAACAGTGCAATCAAAGACATAGCTAGTTAGTGCCTGGCAAGATTTTGGCTGTGTTTTTTTGTCATTTGAGAGGTCTCTTGCTAAGGATGGATGAAGTGTTTTTAAAAGTGAGATTAGCACCAGCATATATAAATAATTTTTTTTGTTTTGTTGTTCATTGTCCTTTACATCCCATTGAAGTTGGGTATATTGGTTTGGTAACAGCAACATGTTTAAATGCAGACAACTCTGTGAATGGAGCCCTTCAGCGGACTCTGTTTGCCACTACTGAGGATGGAGCTCTAAGGACCTTTGGTCCGTTGTTTTTTTTTTCTTTTCTTTATTATTCCTTTGGTTGTAAACTGGGCTCAACACTTAACATTTCAGAGGCTGATCTTCAGAGCCTTCCTTTCTGAACTCTGGATGGCTGGATTTAAATGTGGGTAATGCAGATGTGTATATGCATATATCCATAGCTATTTATATTTACAGTAAAGGTGGGGGAGCTGTATTTTATGCTAAGACAAGACTAGCATGCTGAAAATAACCTGAAAGATACTGTAACTTAATCATAAATTTGTTTTAATCTCATTAATATTGAATACACATTTTTAAAAGTGCTGTTGAACTTTCAAAGCTTACTCTGCTCAATTCCTAGTCAATAGCTTTCCTATACAGGACTTAGTCTACAACTCAGGCATATTTTTACTTTCTAGTTTCCAGGTTCTTTAGAGCCACTTTAGAACAATAAATTCAGTTATATTATATTGTTTTTATTAATTATTATCTGTAATCATCATGTGCCTGTTTATCTGTGGATTACATTATCTTATGGTCCCAGTCACCTTTTATCAGTCTGTTCTCTTTAGTGAAGAAACACAGATGTAATTAACAGTGACTTGGGAAGAATAATTATATTTATCACTTATGCACACACACACACACACACACACAGAAGCTAACTCTCAGCAACACTGATTCTACAGACACAAAGGCAATAATGCATAGCAATAATCAGCAATTTCAGGCTTACCAAGCAAATACGACAGAGAAGCTGATCCCAATTTCTAACAAATCCAAGAAAAAGTTAACAAGTATTTTGATGGTATTGGATCAAAGCAGAGAGAAAATTCTCAAATACATGAGCAGTTAACTTCTGTGTATTTTGATTGTCAGTGATTCGGTCATGAATCATACAGTAATTTAATGTTTAGAAGTAATATACTGTGTGCTATCACCTTAACAAGCATAGCATTCTATGGTGCTGTGCAGCATTTTGTCTAAGATAAAGTTATGGTTTATTTATTGGATATTTTGATGTTGCAGTGAAGTGTGGTTAACACTGAGGTTCAAGAGTATAATAGAATACATCGGCTTTATTTTCCTTTTTAGCAGTAATTTCAGTTCCTTTTTCTCTGCTGTGCTTATGATTATTCTTCTGAAAAGAATGAAAAAATGGTGACACCACAGTATGATGATAGATTGGAGACTACTAATATAAGGTGTATGAAGAACTGCACTAAGTTGTGGTAGCCAAACAATTTCAGAAATATGCTGCTGGCCAAGGGCATTTGTGGATGTGCAACCTGTGAGTCTGAGTTTTTTCAAAATGAATTGTGACTATGGTGTAAGTGAATATGTACTTGTGGATGAAAACTCTTCCTACCCAACCAGAAAAAAACCCTGAAATTCAGTTTAGAAATTCTGATTTTTATGTATAGCTCCCAGATCATAGAGCAACGGAAATATTGCCCCGATTGTGAAATACACTTAAATATACATAAGACACAGAGTGGTGTTTTTGTTCTGACCTCTGGTCTGCACTCTTAACAGTAGTCTGGTTTACTGCATAATTTGAAATCTTTTCTAATTTGGAATGGAGTTTCTTCATGTATAAATGAAGAAGTTATGGCAGATTGAGAAGAAATTCACATCAGGAAAGTGGTTGTTCTTTTCAGTTTGCCTTTATGGCTTATTTTTACTATGTTAATAACTATAAATTCAGAATGGGCTCAAAACTAGTTCTAGATGTTATGCTATTGAAAAGTTTTTGTTTTGGTTGTGTTCCTGTTTCAGATGGGGACTAAAGTTGCATTGATGTGCTGTTAGGTTTATTTTCTGAGGAAAGAATTTTGATGCTGAGCTTGGCATTCCCTGCAGTGAATAGAGAAGGCACTTAGAGCACCAGAGGTCAAGGAATTCACTCACTTCTTCCCACTTGGGGGTCTCCATGTAACTCTGCCTGCAGAGCTGTAACATGGGCACATCTCTGCCCTCCATCTTCAGTTTATCTTTCCACAAAAAATAGAACTATTATTATTTTACTTGAACAGGAAGTGGTACTGTGGACTTGAGAGTTTCTGCATTGTTCACTCTTCTTGATCTCCAGTACATATTTGAGTTAGTTCTTCTTTCATGTCTAGTTTATGAAAAAGCAACTCTGTGTTTATATGCTGTTCCAAAATACCAGGAATGCAGCATTTTCTGTTATATGTAACATAAATGATTCTTTTTAAAAAATGTAGTGCCTCAAGTGGTTCCTCTTACATATACATTCTCTTCTCATCTTATGTCCAATGCCCCCATAATAAAAACATGCTAGCAAGAGCCTACTCCCTCAGAGAAGAGAAAATAGCAGCAGCTCTGTGAATTTTCCTGTAGTTCTGGGGTTTGGCTGTTCTTGTCAAAGTGTTAAGATATGGTGATAACTGGATAAACCTGTAAGAGATGTTAAAATTATATAAAATTGATGTAAAAATTTTGTACAACTTGTGTCTCCAACATGTCCTTCACAACATCTTTTTCCCTTGTGCATGGCTTCCATGTAGATGAAACATGTTCCTAGTGTCAGCTCTGGTACTGCATGTGCTGCTTAGCAGGGAGCTGTGGCACTTCCCTGTGCTCCCCCAGAGGCTGGCAGTGCTGGCAGAACACGTCAGTGTGCTGGTGGGTTCGGCCAAATGACCCTAAGAAAAGGGAGATTGAGGGAAAGATGAAAAGAAATCCCACAGCAGGTCTTTACCAGGAGGTGTGCATGGAAATCCCAGTGTGGCAGCCTGGCCCTGCAGCTGGCTCAGGGCAGGGGGGCAGCACACAGCTGGGGAGGGCACTCTGAGCACCCTGGCACTGGGAGTGCTGCAGGCTGGTGTGTGTCCCTACTCTCCCTGCTACCTGGGCTTCGCATGGAACAGCTTCCCTCCCAAGGCAGGGCCATGGCTCATGTCACCTCTCATAACCTTATTGCACATGATGGCTTGGTGCCAGTTCACACCTGTTAAACTCAGGCTGAAGCACTGCCTCTATTGCCTAGGAAAACCTGCAAAACAATTTACCCAAACAATGAGAGTTGTCCCCCTTCCTCCCCCTCCCCACTCCAGTTTTTACATGGAAGAGAAACATTTAAATAATAATAAGTATGCCTTTTAAAAACATTAATAGAATAAATCACATGCATATGCTGACTGATTCTATTATCTCATTTTCAATACAAACCCCTTAAACAGAATCCCAGAGGATGCATTTCTGCTTTAATCTCTCAGTAATCAAGCAAAAATATGTATTTTAGAAGCTTTCACAGACAAATGCTTAGATTGAACTGTGATTTGCATGTTAGTACCTGAATGTGTTGTTTCTGACTTTAATTACTTAGTTTTGTACCATTATTCTAATTGTGTTGGGAGTATTTTATCAATAACTTTCCATCAATATTTTTATCAACATTATTTTGAAATTGATGGGACCTTGCTGATATCTAGTATGTTGTCAATGGAGCCTTTCCACTTTATGGTAATAACCATTGACCTGTGAATTCCTGAGAGTAAAAGAATACAGGCTTTACTAGGATTTTGTCAACAGCTCTTGTAAGGATTTTTGGGCTAGATCATCTTGTCTGATGTTATAACTCCACTGATTTTAGCTGTGCTGCTTTGACCTGGATGGTCTGGGAATTTTTGGTATTTTTTACCTGAATAAAAGCATTGCAGTGATATCTTAAACAGGTGGGTTTTGATTGCCCTTCTGGTGATGCTAACAGCCTGCAGGAGGTCGGCTGTCGGAGCAGTGGACTGCTCAGTTAGAGGCAGCAGAATTCACTTCCACAGCTGTTTGCAGCTAGCAGGGAGAAAGAAATTATTTCAGCCAGAGGTAATGTGAGGCAGAAGGCTAATGGCTATCTATCCCTCACCATGAGAACTGAATGTATTACTGTGCTGATTGCTCAAAAAAATTCCCTTGCTCAAGTGAAACAATGCAAATTTTTTGAATTAACTTCAGTAGAGTTTGGTTTATTGACCTATGGCTTTGGAAACTTTTTCTGCCTTTTCTAGCTTTTTAGAAATTCTCAAAGGAAAAGTCTATATCTGCAGCAGATATAATATAAATTTTAAATAACTATTACAACACAATTCTCTGTAACTGCAGACATGAATTTTGATGCTAATCTCTGAATATAATGAACTTTTGTCTGTTATTTTGCTCTCAGATTGATGCTTAGTTCCAGTATCCAGTAGGGCAGAAAAATAACTTATCAGCATTCATTAGATACATGAAACTCAGTGGAATATTTCCTGTTGCCTATGAAAGTTGCTTTCTAAACTAGGAAAGGATGTATGAAAGGAGAGAAGGCAAAACAGAGCTGAAATTGAATAAGAAGCCTTTCACATAGGGGCCATTAGTTATCAAAAGCTATTCTTACGTGATGGCTCACTGGTATTCTAAATTTAATACCATATGTGAGTGATCTCATCATTGCTTCTTACTTAATAATTTAACATCTCTTATTTTTGCTGCTGGGACCTGGGTTTCTTAGTTGTAGCAGGTTTTTGGGGTGTCTTTGTCCAATTTTTCACCAATAAAAGGAAACATTGTTTTTCAGGATATGTTTTCAAATTTAGACTGCTTTTCTTCACAAATCTTATGAGAGAAGCTGGTCTGCTGAGGAAAAGCAAAGTGAACAAAGAGTCTTTCCTCTGCTCTTTGCCTCCTCGACGTAATGGCAGTGCCACATCAATTTCTGGCTTACTTCAGAGATGTTCATAATTACAGGTGAGCTGCCGCCCCACCTCTTGTTCTGCAATTGAACTTTGTTGTAATTTATTTTCACACAGGGTGATTTGCTTGATCTAAGTCAGAATGAATTTTTTTTGTTTGATCTCCGTGGCAGGAGCTCTATGCTTTTTTCCTGCATTTCCGCAAACCAACACTAAGGCAAAATTAGTTTGAACAATTGCAGCTATATAAAACTCAAAATTGTTTAGCATCAAGAGTAATTGAAAAACTGAAAGTCAGATGCCAGAATTGTATGAGACTTGTGATTTCATTTTCAGATTTTAACTCATGATCCACATCTTCTTAAAGGTCAACCCCAAGAATTTTGTGTGTATTTCTAAGGGGTAAGGGAAGGATGTTTTTTCAAAACTGCAATATCTTGCAGACATCCAGTGAGTAACATCCATGTTTTCTATAATAAATCTAAAATTTTTCCTTAACAACTAAATAATAACATCCTGACCTCTAAGCACCCCAGTGTCTATCTTTGAAGAGCACAAGACTGATGGATTGAAAGAGGAAAATATGTTCTTATTTTGCATGATACTACTTCAGTAATAGTTAAATAAAATTCCCTGTATTGATCTGCACATGAAAACAAACACCAAGATGGCTTTATTAACTTAATGTATGAATTTAGTGTGGGAACTCAATTAACAGTCATAAACAAGCAGGGAAACCTTAGTTCACCCTCATTTCTAGGTTATAGATGAAAGAAGCAAAAGATTTAAAAGGAATCTAATTTTTTTCCTTCCCATACTTAAGTCCAGGTAGAGGACTTGTAAGCACGCCATGAGCTTTAGACAGTTCACTGTATCTGGACTTCTGAAATAACATTATTTGTAAAGGATTTTAGAGTTCTAACTTTCGAAGAGCCCTCTGAACCTCAGAAATTAACTATGAAAATCTCCATGTTCCTCCTTACTGTTAAAGTTTGTTTAAATTGAAAATTTCCACTTCTAAGTGGCAAAAATGCCCCTTATCATGAACTTGATCCATCAGCTGTTAAATTGGTGTTGACTCCTCAGGTAAATTCTGTCATTTAAACCAATTATCTTCATTAGATTTTAAGTGTCAGAAATAAATTAGAAGATGCTTAATTGTTGTTGCTTTTCACTTGAGAAATACTGTGAAATCATAGCTATGATTTCAAAAATATGGTATGAGAATTATTTTGACTCCCTGGACCAAAACTGAGATTACAGGATGCAATGTGCTCTTTGAGTCAGTTTTAGGAAGGGACACAGAAATCTCTCCTCGTGATATTTCACATGTATAAAAGAAATTTTATTCGGTGAATATTGTGTTTAAAGGAAAACTCCATCTTAAAGGAGGCCAGGTCTAGCACTGTTCTACAGACCTTACTCTAGATTCATTCTGACTTATTAGTCTTCCAAAATATATATTTGTAAAGAAATGTTTCACTAGGACATATTAAAAAAAAATACAATTTTTAATCTAGAAAAGTTTTCTGTGCTGTTTTAAAGAATTGTTTGCTGTATGTAAATTTTTTATGCAACTGAGTAGAACGAAATCAAACATCAGAATATTTTGCTTTAAGGGTAAACAAATTTGATATTCCTATACAAATTTTCCATAAAAGCAAGCGAAATGAATGATCATACAACTGTCACAGAAAGAAGGGTTTTTAGTCTTCTCTTAGTACATATAAACCTCTATAGAGCATATTTGTTATGTTTCAATGGCTCCAGTGACTTGTATTTGGGGGGATTATTTCAGGGGGAAAATCCCATTTGAAAGGTTTTCTGATGTCAGTGATCATTGCCCAGTTAACTTGCTAGTGATGAATTCTTGTAGCATACCCAGGAATTCCATTCTAATCCAAGTAGGAGAAGTAGAATTTTAGCCTAGTGATTCAAAAAAAGAAATAATATTAGTTTTGTTATCATTTTTAGCTAGTATGTTTGTGGGTGATTTTAGCAGAACAAAATTTGGTCTAATGCAGAAGTCTAAATTGCAAGGATCAGGTAGATCTGGAAACTATAACAGTGTGAAGAGAGAGAAGAGGGAGACAGCAATTACGCTGTTTTTCTTTGGACTATGTTCTCAGTAATTTTGTTTCTTAATAGCTCCTTGAAAGAAAGAAGGGAAAAAAACAACCCCACAATTAGAGCTAGACCCTCAACCAATACTATCTGATGTTTCTCTTTCTCTTTGAGCAGGATTACTCTATTTTGTCATAAAGATCTTTGGTTTTGTCTTATTTCCTTCTCATTGTATTGTCCAGTTTCTGATTTCTCTTAAATGCTGACTCTTTCCCACTCTATGAAGTTTAATAAAGTTATGCTTAAAGAAAGGCTGCCATCACACCATGTTGGTTATACAGAGGAGAGGAATCCCCTGCCAGGGGGCAATGGTCCAGCTGCTTTTGTTGAGCTGTAGTCTGTGCCAGTGCATGCCCTGCACTCAGAAGAAGCAGCGCAGCAATGACAGCAGCCAACCATCTCTTCAGCAGGTGATGGGGTCTGTGAATGTCTGCTCTGGTCACTGGGCTGAAAATGTCTCTGAGGAGAACCTCTGCTCTGATCTTGTCTCTGGTTTTCTGCAGGCATCTAATCACTGTTAGCTCAGATATCCGCCTGAATCTGCTGCCTGTTGTACTCCTGTGATTGAACCCCACAGTTTTCTGCAGCAAATGCACAGACAAGGTGCAATCAGTAAACCCCTTCACTCCAGTTGGCTGAATTGCTGTTTGCTCTTAGGTTGATAGGTTTTGGGCACAAATCTAAAGTCAGGTTGATTTCAGGATCCAAGACGCTTTCAAGTATCCTTTCCTTCCTCCTTCTCCCTCATTCTCTGATGTTTTCTTGTACTTGATGTACTTGAAACATGTATCTGGGTATTTCACACTGCTTAGGCAGTTATTCTAAAAAAACTTCCATTCAATGCCTAAACTTAGTGATTCTTAATTTCCTCTACCTTTAAATAATTTCCACATTGACAGTGAAGAATTCCTCTAACAATAAATGTACTGTTTATTACTCCAGAGAGTATTTTCTTTGCCCAGGACTTTCAGGATCAGGTTTGAAACAGAAGCACAGGGTTAGTGGTCACAATTACATGGTTGCAATAGCCCTGAGGCCAGGCAAACAGAAGAGGAATTTTCAAACAGCCTCACCAGTTTTCTTCTCAGTTTGTCTGTACCACAGTATTATGCAGTTGTTAATACTTTTGATTTTATCTACGGAATTTCATTATAGCAAATCTTTAGTACTGCCTATGATGAGAATTCTAAATTTCCTCTATTTCTGATCCAATTCCTTTATCAAATACTGTGATACTTCAAAAGGCTATTTTACGAAGTTTTTCTGTTAGTTATGTTTTCAGTCAAATGGTATAAGGAAATACTGCATATAGGGTCAGATTGTTTGTGTCCATAACTGGAGGAAAAAAAAATCACGGTGTTGATATCCCACTGTTCAGCTTATTACCAGGAAATGTTAATAGTTCATTGTTAAATGCACTTTCATCTTCTAATTTTTGGACATTATTGTGTATGAGAGTCATACTCTGCTTCTTGTTTTTTGGTAAATGTCAGAGCATAACTTAGGAAAAAAGCTGGGGATTCTTTGGTCCTGCTAGGAGATTTCTCAAGTCTTTACTTTCTAAAGATTTGTGGTTAATTGACAGTCTTTGAAACTGAAGCTCTGCAAATTTCAAACTAGAAGCTCATGTTTTGAAAGTGTTCAGTAGAGCTCAACAAAATTTAGCAGAGTAAAAAGCTAGTGATTGAACCACCAGTGTGTCCTGTAATCCCTGAAAAATACGATGTGTTGATAAAGAGGAGTTGACTTAATAATGCATTAAAGATCCTTCAACTGAAATTCATGTAAAAACCAAGGAGCTGAAATGAGCACACTGATTCTATTTTCATATTACCACCTGATATTCTGTATGATTAATCGGAGAATGTTTGAAAAGTGAGACTTTCTGGAAGTATCTATTTAAGGTATTTAGGTGACTCTGGCAAGTACTTTTGTAAAAGTATACTGGGGTGTTTCATATTATTTAAAAGCAGTTGTTATAATAAACAGAATGCTGCAAAGCACAGAATGCAAACACAAATGGTACATGTATTAGACTTGGGTTTTGCTGTGGACAGTCCTGCCTATCTTTTAGTGTTGTATCTGTTGACTCCTGGCTGGCAGAGCTAGACTTCATCCCAAACCTGCTTATTTACTTGCATGGAATTTCTCTTCTGACCTGCTGAATAGCTGAGTCACACGGCACAGATATTTAATGTGCTGCCTTCAGCCTATCCCATTAGGCCAAAGATTTATGCTTAATCCAAACATCAAATGGTTGAGTGGGTTTTAAAAAATATAACTCTATAGTCCTTATCTTTGCCTGGTTTTGTTCTTTACATTTTCCTTTGGTTTCTGGTAATCATTCTTCCGCACACTGTTTGCACCTTTCTCTGCTGCTGAGCAGTGGGGATTCATTCCCCTGGAGCCCACTGGACCAGCAGGCACAAAGACAGACACTCTGCAGCTCTGCAAAAATGGAGAGTGACATACTGTGCTCCTTCAAAATAAAAAAATGGGTAGAATTAAAACAAAAGAAGATATGAAGCAGTTAGAGATACGAAGATATGAAGCAGTAGAGAGAGTGATACAATGGTAAAGTTTCTAGAAATGGAGAACTAAAAACCTTGTTTAAAGCAGGCTCTTCCAGGGATTATATGAGTACAACTTGCATGTGAGTCTGTATCTCTTATCACTTTATGCTATTCATAAAATATCCCAGGCCATCACAGGACTTCAGATCTGGTCTTCCCTACCCGCATTTGTTCTAGCAAATGGAAGAGTGAACAAGACAGACCTTAAAGATGCTGCAGCTGTCCATCTTTCATCATGTTTGTAGTCAAAAATCTTCACAGTAAACATGTGAAACTATCTCCTGTTTCCTGGACATGCCACATTAAATGTAGTACTTCCCTTCACGTTCCTAAGATAAATTATTATTTAGTGTGACCTATGTCTTCCAGCTGTGATATTCTTTGCATCAATTCCTTCTTCAGAGACGCTCCTGTGGCTGTTTAATAATGGGCTAGAAGACAAAATCTCAACTAGAGAGTACCAAAAAAATTCATTTCAGTCATTCTACTTTAGTTTAGTCTTCCACTAAACCACCCCTTTCTCCAACAAGCCATTGTGTAGGGGTGAAATTTAATATCTGATATGAGAACAAGCATTGGTAATCTTATGACAGCACATGAGATTAGGAACAATGAAGAGATTAATTTGATGAGGTTTGTTTATATCTTCTCTCTAAAACCTTTTCTGGGAAATTCTAAAGGTTTTTTGTAATCTATGATTAAATTCCAATATATCTCCCACTGGGTTCCTACCTTTTATTTTTTGTCTACTTAAATAACATGTGTTTTATGTAAGAACTGCATTTCCATTTTTCTTTAACCTAAAACATTTCAGTTGAGCTGTCACTGTAGAGTGAAAACTTACTTTGATAACATTCATGCTACTTTCACCAGCAGAGACTGCTTTAAAATTTAGCTTTAGAAATGTTTTACTTTCTTATGAAGAAATTGTGAATGCAGTGCTACTGAGTGCCAATGACCTTCCTGTACCCCTGCAGGCTGGGAGCAGGAGCTCAGCAGCACCAGAGCGGCTGAGCTGTCCTGATTGTGAGCTGCACGTAACCTTTGCGTGTGCAACTGTGGAAGTGTTTCCAGACTGCTCTGGAATCTCTCCACTTATGGATCACCCAATAACATCTTGCTTCTTGCTCAGCTGTGTGCAGAGGTTGGTAGGCATCCACACCTTCTAAAAAAAAGGTAAAAACCCCATGAGGGTAAAGTGAGAAAAACAGGTAATCAAATAGAAGAGGAGAAAATAAGGTGATTTTTTTCCCTTGATGAGTTATG
>VYZP01037518.1:0-14075 GCA_013400635.1 Hypocryptadius cinnamomeus | reverse complement strand
TGACAGAAATTGTCTCAAGGAGAGGAGCTCCCTGACAGTGGACTGTTTTCTTTAGTGTTTTCAATGCAGTTGGAGGGAAAGTGAGAAGCAAACAAAAATCTGAGAGATGATATCAGGTGCAGTTAAAAGAGTCCAGGACAGCCTAAGATTGTCACAAAAATAAAGAGCACAAAGTGCTGAAAATACCAAATAGCCCTTCAGAGAGCTCAGCTCCTTCCACCCACCCTCAAGCAGACCCTCTGTGGATCCTGAGTCTGCCTTTCTCTCCATGAGGACATCTCTGTGCTCAGCTCTCCCTGATGATCAGAACAACTAATCAGAACTAAATCAACCACATGCCAACAGATGATACTGATGGGGGAGTTTTTAAGAGCCCCATGCTCAGTAGTTTTCTTTCTCAGATTCTGTCCTGAAGTTTGCTCAAATTTCAATGCTCAGTTTTCCCAGCTTAGAAAATGTGGAGGGAGCCAAATGTGAAGTAGCAAGTAAGTGAAGAATTTACTACTCCAAATTTGTGGTAATTTAATAATATAATTACTAGGTCCATCTATGGATTAAAAAAAAGGAAAAAAACCTATATTGTTGGTTTTACACTGTCACCAGTGGGAGTTGGAGTAGGGCTCAGTCTCACCTCCTGGCTGAGCTGGCAGTGGACACCCAGAAGGAGCACACTCATTCCTCTTCCCTGGATTCAGATTACTATCTCCATACCACAGTTTGACACTAATTTTTCAGCAGGCCACCCCAATACTTTCTCCCTGGCTCTGCTCCAGCCTTCTTGTAGCAGAACAAAGAGGACAATAGGAGACACTTCCATCCTGTCAGAAATATTTTTTTCTTACTGGGATGCAGGTGCCAAGCACGTACTCAGCTCTGAATCTATCTGCCTGTAGAAAGCTGAGAGCCTTGTTCATTGACTTTCAGATCTGAATACAGTAAGGATATCACAGACAGGAAAATTTGGTCCTATTCCTGATGTGGATGCTATAATATACCAGTATTTGTGACATTTAAGAGTTATTTTAAATCTAATTCCTCAAGTTTTTTTACTGGAAAGTGAGTGTTGTATCACACATTTTTTAAATTCATTAATTTTCACAAATTTACATATTCAGTAAAGACTTTAACTGAATTCTAAGAAAGAACTTTGAACAGAGGTATTCATTACATGAGGCTTGCATCAGCCACCATATTACATTTCCATGGAATATGAAAATAGAAAGCTCAAGAGGTTAGTGTCCATTGTATGAGTGTGGTATCCTGGACTGACATAGATCCTTATGGACAGAGACCTGATTGCACAATCTGTGCATCTAGTTGATTTCTTGGAAGTTCACAATCATCTGTATCAGAAATTGAAACTGTTTTTTTATTTTTTGGCTTGTTTTTCAAGGGTCTTGGAGGAAACTCATTATGATAGACCCTTATGTGTACAGGTTTTGCAAGAAGCAGGACATTCACATTAATACCATGTGCAGTGCTTAGCAAAATGTAACTTCTTTGCTGCCATTTCCAGTCTCTTCTGTCCTAACTTACTCAGCCCAAGCTGAGCACAGGCTCAGCTCTGGATAGAGCTGACTTAGCTTTAAATACATCTCTACACTTCTCTGTTTGGCTGCAAGCCAAGCTCAACTTACATAAGGAGAGATGTTGCTGCTGTTGTACCCTGTTCTTTGCAGAAAGATGACTCAGTGAGTCCCCTTGTTTTGTGCTTCACTTGTACAAATTTTGTATAAAAGCAAGTTTATCCTTGTTACTTCTGCAAAAGGACATCAAAGTGACTTTTAATTTCTCTCTAGCTGATTGACCATGACTGCTCTTGCCCCAAATGAAAATTGGAAGTGCATGCTACATTCAATGGTTTCAGGCACCTCGTTTCTCTCCCTAGAGCTCCAACCCACTGAAGCAATCAAGTGGATATCTGGATTGGATTTAGGGTTCACTCCAGGCACACACACAGTCAGGAGGTCCCTGTTGAGGCTGCAGCAGAGTTACTGTAATGGGAGCTGAAATAGAGAAGATTTCTAAGTGCTGGGAGCCAAGGCCCCTGGCTTGGAACTAGCCCATGGCATGCCAAACCACAAAAGAGCCTCTGTAAATCTCATCCATCACAGTGACCCTTTCCTCCACAAGAGCCAGAGAGCTGGGGCTGAGGGATTTCTGCACAGGAAGGCTGTGGCTCTAGAGCATTAGGGAAGTATTAGTGAGGTTATTTGGTCGCACACACAAATCAGTTGATTAGAAGCTGGACACAAATTCATTGCCTTTGTGATCCCTCAAATCCCACATGGTTATGATTCCTTTATTGACAAAATGAAAGGTCAGATTGATTCTTGGTGTAATCCTCGTGGTCAAGAACATGCAACCCAAGAATGAGTTTGGCCCTAGTCCTGTGCTAGGGGCCAATGCTTTACAGCAAAGGCAGGGCTGTTATTTGTGTTTCCAGGAATCAAAGAATGGGTTTACATGTGTGCAATTCAAATGTACACTATTTGAAATACACCACATGCTTATTCACATGGGACCAGGCTTTGGACACTTTTTTAGCATCAAGGACAGAATCCAGTTCTGTGGAATTGCCAGCAGATCTGACAATAAAAGACATATCTATGATGGAATTAATTTGGTTATCTCTGTACTTTTGCCAAGGAGCTATTATAGCTTACAATCCAAACTATAGCTAATGTCTGTGCAGAAGAATATTGTTTTCTGTTTCCACCATTTAAAAATAGTTCTGCCTCCCTCTGTCTTATCCCATTCTCTCTTTCATGGTGAAGCTTTTTGTAGAAGGGTGCATAGAATTGATCCAGCATTCAGCACAACTGAGAGCATGAAAACCTTCAGAAAGAGACTGAAAGTACAGAAACCTATTTCCTTCAGTGCTCCTCCTTCTGATTTGTTCAATATTTCAGACATAATAAACTTCTATGCTACACATTTCTGAATTTTCTAAGAAGAAAAGCTATGGAAACTGCAGAGCAAAACAACTTATATAGAAGGAATGTAAAAAACAGGGAGAATTAACAACTCTTTTCACTTTAAATACATTGATAATAAAAACATATATTCATGAATCTGCTGTATTGCTCAGGCTGGAATGAATTTGCTTTGTGAATTTCCCAAGCTTTGGTGTTTCTAATTTTTCTCAACCTGGTGTTGGTTGCATACCTATGAAAAGGAAGGGCCTTAATTGTCTCTTGGAAGAACTGTTAACTTTTGCTCATTTTTAGTTTTTCTTAGATAAAGTAAGTCACCTACTGATTATATGTTTTTGGGCAGTAATAAAAAAAAGGTGGACTTGAATGAATCATGGAGTTAAAACTTGTCCATGAATCATAATGTTTTAACTAGGAGTGAGTCATGCCAGGATGAACCAGCTGTACTCAGTACCACCAGTTTTTTTTGTCAGAAGGGCTCTCAAGCAAAGCATGTCATCATGATGTCCCCCCTGGGCAGCAGGGCCATGGCTGGTCCTGCCAGTGCTGCACAGTGGGGCATTTCCAAATCTGGCAATGGCAAACTGCTGGAAGATGCCATGGACTCCATGCAGAATATACAATGGATGGGGTTCCTTGTATGGCATGTAAGGATTCCTGAGAGCTGTAATTGTCTGAATCCCATATCCCAGCTGAGTTACTTGCAGCAGCCACAAGTTCTATGAACATTGCTGGAATTCTGGGCATCACTACTTGATCCTGACAAGAGATGCTCTGTATGATGGATTGTTTTGTCTGACAGCTTTGCATGGTCCAGGCAATAAAAGGGAGACTGAAAGCTTTCTGATAAGAGAGGATTAACTTTTCCTCCACCCCTCTTCATCACCATAAGCAAGGCACATTGTGGATGTTTCCCATCTAGCTGCAGTTACCTGCCCTGTCTGCCTGGACGTGGGCAACACACACTGTAGACCAAAGAAAGGCACACCAGCTTTTCATGCCATTTGTGCCTTTGCTTTCAAGCTGGAAAGACCCCAGCAATGAACCACAGAGCCCAGCAAGTCCTGTGGGCTTTGCCATGATACAGCAGTAGATCCCATCAGCTCTCTGAAGACAAGCTGTAATCCTGAAGCACACCTACCCTTCCCATGTTCCATCTGGCTGACCTAGGGACCAGCTGTGTTCAGACCTAGGTCTATGATCAGAGGTTTTTTTTTCCATGGAAGACTCTGCCCTCCCCTTGTTGCATCTCCTTTGACTTGCTCAGCCAATATGGATAGAGGAGCTTTCCAAGTCAGTGATTGGAATGGGATAAATAAAGACTCAAAGCAAAAGAAAATAGCTCACTAGATGTGTCTGGTGCATATTTTGATAGAATTGTGGCATTATGGCAATGAAGTGGTTGGAAGTTTATCTGTCTATTTACAAGCTTGGTGACAATTTTTTTTTAGTTATAGTATATTTAACATTGCTATCTCAAAATCTTCTTTTATGGGATCACCTATCATTCTATAATATGACATTATCATACTGCTTTGAGTAGTCTCTGGTTTTTGACTGAATCAGCCCATTGCCTGTGTAGCCATGCCAACCAAAAGAACATCCTCCCCACAAGGGTTACATAACTTCTCATACTTCTCATAGACCCATCAAGGAGGAACTTTCAGACAAAGCCATATAATGTACTGACCACTCTCATTTTTTTCCAATCCCATACACATGTGTCCCGAAAATTAAAGGTCTAAGTCTCCCTGTAAACCATTGCTAAAATGTGCATATCTTCTCTCTGCCTTCCTGGGCCTTTACCTCTTGCATGGTAAGAAGCAGCCTCTTTCAATAAGATCTTCTTTCTGAGTCTGCTTGAGATGGATCCTCAATTAATTTTTGCCCTTTAGTCACTGCAGCTCATCCTTGCATCTTTCAGGCTTCTGATAATCACCCCTGTCATTTTCCACTGACCTCAGACCAGAATCAGATGCAATTGAAGGGATATTTTGCCAAGGAGCTTCTGTTTCAAGGCTGTGAAAAGAGCAACATCTCTAAGCTGCCTTTTGCAGCTTGCATCTGCTCTACTTGTTGGCCTTTGCATCCTGTGAGCAGCTTGACCCAAATCTTGTTTTAACCATATTACCAGCTGCTCTCTGACATGGCTCTGCTCTCTGCTATTGATTTGTATGCCAGTGGCAATCACGTTTCTTCAATTTCTGTGAGAACCAGGACTTAAAATAAATGATCACAGGAAGCCAGTGATATGTCCTATATTGGAGGTGGTTATGAGTAAAAGTTTGAGAAGCTTTGCTTTAACATTCTTCTGCCTTTCCAAACCACTTTGCTTTTCATGCAGCTACAGTAGTCTGAATTCCTGTTTTGACCTTTCAATGCTGGCACTGTTTTTTGTATAAGTCCCACTGTTCTTGATTCTACCTTTATAAAGTAGTGTTCAGAACAACAACTCCAGGATGAGGGTTGAACCAAATTTGCCACTCCCACCTTCATGCACAGGATAATTACTGAACAAATGGTCTAAAAGCAACTTGAAGAATCATGGAACCACAGATTCTTAGAAGTCAAGAAGAAATCAAGAAGCCATGCAGACCCCTGCCTTGCAGCTGGCAATTTTACGAGGCTGACATCATTTGTGACAGATGGATGAGATTTGTTATCTCATCCTAAAACCTTTTGGCAAGTTTAACCATCCTATACAATATTTCTTCTAAAGGCTAATCTAAATGTCCCTTACTATAATTTTAAGTCAATCCTTCTTTTCTGTTCCCAGGCAATACATTCCATTTCTCACTGAATCTGTAACACCCAGATTTGTGTTTCACAGACACTTCCAGATTTTCCCTTTCTCTGACACTGGTCTTCTCTGAAACAGAATGAGTGTACAGAGTGTATCTGTTCTTTCCTGCCCCCATCCTCTCTTGAGTACATCTTATCTTGATGTGTGCTACTCCTTGTACATCTGAGCAGTTAATTTGTGCAGTTAATTGTATATCATTGCTCTCTTGCTTATTTCTCCCTGACCTACTTGCTGTTCAGATAAATCGTATCAACAGACTCACACGAGGTGTGGGAACTGTGTGTGCAGTTGAGCCCTGGGAGACTTGTGGGGGTCTTTCCCAGGCTGGAGCAATGAACCAAGGATGAAATGCTGCTATTCTAACAATGAGATGATGGTGTAGATGTCTTCATATGTAAATTACAATAAATACTGAGTAATGTCTTGAGGTCCCTTGCACAGTTCTGTGATCATCCACAAGTGATGCTAAAATTCACCTTTTTACATCTTTAATGGTGCAGACCAGCCTCAAAACTGATTTCAGTGTTCTTCATGGAGTCATTCAGCATAGAGGAGTAGGCAATGTAATCCTGCTTTTATAGCACCATCATTCAGAAGGAGTGGTGTCACCAACTTGAGGACTTTCTCCTGTTGTAATCTAGATATGCATAAAGTAGATCCCAGTTTCTACATAGATAGGAATAAATAAAACAGGCCAGTGCTCATTCATTGCCCCTGAGGCTGAGCAGCATTGCACCAGCATCATCCATGTGGATAAACTCTCCATCACCATCAGAAGACAAAGATGCTGGCACCAGGTGAGGTGCCATTTGGCTCGGGTCTGTGTTGGGTCGTGCCAGAACCACGCTCAGGCAGTGCTCGTTAGAGGCAGCTGGTGCAGACCCAGGGTAATGGTCAAACCTGGAACTCTCCTGGCCATCACTGCAGCCAATCCCAGTCTCTGCATAACACATTTGCTGGGATGTAGCTGGCAAGACCTTCAGGTCTACCTCAGGCTATCAAGGAATGCTGCATCCTATTTATTGATGTGCTGCACCTTTTGATCAGTGAAATGTGTTACAGCACTTGAGTTTAAATATCCACCTTCTGAAGAAAGGGAAAGAAGGTAAAAATAACATCTGCAAAAGCTTGCCTGATCCAAGTCAAAATTGTTTGTTATAGGGCAAAAGACTGGCATTCCACACCAACTAAATCAATTTCCCAAGCCCACTCACTCTCATCCCCTGCATGAGTTTGTAGATAGTTAAATTTAGCTGCAAGAAATTCTCTTGCAGGCTAGTCCATGATTAAATGAAATCATTCTTTGATTAGGAGTACAGAAAAAAATTAGGATGAGTATCGCGAGAGTAAAAATGGAAACACAAGTTAGATTGTGAAATGAGTCATCTGGCAGAAGTATGTAAACAAAAAACAGCAGGCATCCCAGAATAGTTCCTCATGAGAGAAAACATCATAGTGACTGAAATCTAGACATGCAACTATTGGAATAAACTAAAGGAGATTTGACACATTTTGGCAGATATTTGCACCAGTTTTCGTAAGCTTTAGAAGCATTTTAGAAAAAAAAAATCCAAATTCGGTGCAAAATGATGACAATATCCAAAGATTACAAAATAAACAAAGGAAAGTTGCATCACTCACTTATAACAAAGATGCTACAGGTCAAACCACAGCCAAAATTTTGTTATGATTTAGCCAGTTATTTCCTCTTCAGATAGAAACCACTGTATGAAATGATAACAGATGTGATTTTTACAGTGGTTAAAAACCTTTTAGCTATTCACCTTCATGGAATGAGCTTCTTCACTGACTGCTTGACAGGTACAGGTAATTGATGGATTATTCAGGAAATTCTACCCAGGCAGATGCCATATGCCAGAAGAAGAACTAATTTCTACCCTTGCTGCTTGGCTTATCTCTCCTGTCACGTGCAAAATGTTGGCAATCCTCAGTAAGAATTGTTTATCTTCATAAAATTATGTAACTTTCTATAAATTTAGCATTAGCAACACAAAAACAAATGCCCAAGCTAGTGCATGGCTAATGCAACCCACCATATGTTCCCTTTTACAGGCAAACTGCACAACCGTGGATGCCTATGCAACACTCAGCACAATATCCACATTGTTTTGTCACAAAGTCTTTATTCCACATTTTTGGAAAGACTGAGCTTTCAGGTTATTAGATAGCCCTCCTTTTGACACTGCTCTGGATCATTCCTGATCCATTAAATTACTACAAATTGCAAAAAAATAGTATTTTAGGTGTGCCTGTCTCCAATTTAACATTAAAAAAAAAACAAACAAAAAACCAAAAAAACCCAATCTGCCTCCCAGTGGTGTGTTCCTACATTTTCCAGCTAATACTATGTAATAATTTTCCTTCATTTAAGACAAGCAATTTCCACACCTATTTGGAGGATTCTTGCTCAAATTTTTTGACAGAGATTTTTGTTGATGCACATTCAAAGATCCACATTCCACAGTGTAGGACTGTGCTTCTTCTTTGCTTTTTAGTCCACAGTGTTTTATTTTCCATAAGAAAGAAAAACTTTCTTGTAACTGACATATATCAAATCCTGAAAAAATATAACCTACAATCTGCTAGGAGAGAGAAATCATCAACCAAATCAGTTCTGAGCATTGTCATTTTTATCAGAGAAAAAGTTTATACATTTTATTTCCCCTCTGGAGGCTGGTACACATGAAAGATGAATTAGTTCAATAAAAACTTCAGTGGAGAAAACTTGTTGTTTAGCTCAAATGCAAGATCTTGTGATTTTAAAAGCCCCAAATAAAATTCTGCTGATAGCTTAAGTGAGAAAAGTTACCAAAAAATAACCCAAATTTAGAAAAAATACCTCCAAGGTGTCTTCAACTAATTCCCAAGTATTTCCTAGAAATGTAATTTATGAACTTTGGGGGTTTTTTAATATGCCTGAAGTCATAGTATAAGCAGCTTTCCCCTTCCTGGCTGGCAGCAATGCTCATCTGAGCCTGTCTCTTGGTCATCTTCACTTCACAGAACATCTCTATGTCGTACAGATAAAATTAAATCCTTCAGAGCATGTGCCACCAAGGGCCTGAATGGGTCTAAAACAAAATAATCTCTTAATGCAGATTCATCTCTGGCTTGGGGCAGACATCAACAGATTAAGTTCTGATTCCTGTGCCTGCAGGTTAGGCTTTTAGGCACAGGTACTGTGTTATTGGCACCCATGGTTCATACTGAAAGTTATCAACCTGTCTCTGTACGCAAAAATTAGGGTCTGTTTTAGAAACCTTGGTGGCCTGCAAGGCCTGTGTGTGACATGACTTCAGGCAGCACCAGCAGAGATCACCAGAGCTCACCAGGCCCTGGGGTGTGCAAAGGAGGAAAGGGACAACAAATATTCATGTATAACAAGCCCTCAACAAAGGGCAAAATTCAGCTTTTGTGAAGGTTTTATCAGTTTTGAAATTCAGCTTCTTTCCTAGGGAGAACTTTGACAACCCCTTTTGAAATGCTCTGTGACTGAGGTCTGTGGGGAAGGAAAGAGGTGTGAAAAGTGAAGGTATCCATCATTCAGCAATCCAAATGCTGCTTTCAGAATGGATTCATCATAGTTTTCCACTTCTGAAATCATTGAACATATACTTTAGCATTTGCACAGGCTACAGTTTATGAAGATAACACAGAATAATCTCAATTCACTGAACACTAGAAAAGATCCCTTGCATCTTTTATTTCTGTCAAATACCAAGAATCCCAGAAAGACCTGCTGGTGTTTACATGTAGGACCAACACTGGAATAAAGCCTGCATGGAACAAAGGCACGGAATTTGGTCCTCCTTTGGTGAAACCACAAGGAGTGAATTGGTGCTGGAGTAAGTTCTTGCTTCTTTGTGTTTCTCAGCAGCTTCAGTGAAGAAAGACATTCCCAGGGAAGATCTAGATGACTTAAGGTTCTAGGCAATGCTAAATATGACATGTGGCCATGATGTGGGATACATATGGCACAGGGTATGCCTGGAAATGACATGGTCCCATTTTTTATGCTTTGGAGAATTTCTCTCTGTCAAAGACTTCGTTTTATCGCACCCAAGAGTCTGTAATTACTGTCTCTTGCAGACTTCAGTGACAAGGCCCTCTGAATGTAATGCCAGGGTATCCCTTGGAAAGTGCTGTCTCCCATCTGATGCTTCTCACTGTTCCCATCTCTGCCTCAGCACCTTTGTATCTTCTCCTCTTCTGATTTAGCTGCTTTCAGATGCTGCTCCTGTAGCAATAATGACATGGTGCTAATATTTGTTTTCTTAGTGCAGGGCTAAGCCTTTTAAAAAATAGTGCACTGTGTGATATGAACTGTTTTAATGTATTTTGACACACAGCAAGGGAATTTCTTCACTACTTTCATGTGCGTTATGACAGTTCCTGAGACATCAGCATATCCTGGGAGTTGGGAACTGGCATATTGTCAGTGAGCCTTGAAAAAAGTGCAATTCATGGGTAAAAGGAAATGAAAAATTTTTTTTAAACCCCAAAACATAGCATATATAATACAGGAACTTGATCTACAATATTTGGATACTGTTACCTTTCCTTTAAAAAATCAGGGAATTTGTAATAAATCTCAGTGATCTGAAGACTCTTCCAGAAAGAAAGACATTCATTACTGCTTTTAAGAAAAGCTGAAAGGCTGGTCTCTTGGATTTGATTTAATATCAGTCAATTTATTATCTGTTCTGAGTTTCAAATCTATGATAATATTGTTAAGGGCAAGATTCTCCTTATCCAGGTGAGATTCTCCACAAGGACATTGTTTCAGCCACTTCCCTTGATTATTCTTCACATTAAAAAATATCTCTTAATGTGTATCCTAAAGCTTTCCCTTCATAGTTTCAGTCCATTACTTCTTATCACATCATCCTCTGAGAATTATCTTCTTTATATTTATTATTGCTCTGAAGCTATATATAAACTACCCTTCCTGAATTTTCATTGTAATAGATGGTATAAATTCAGCTTCCTCCATGTCTCCACNTAATTCCTCAATTTATTTTGTTTCAGGTTGTTTTTTTTTTTCTCTAATGCTTTTATCTTTTTTGTCACCCTTTGTATTTCTTTGCTTCTATGCTGCCATCCTAACAGGTACCATTCTTTTGCTGACAAACCCATTTTTTACCAATGACAGAAGAAAATGAAGAAGAAAGGGCATTTTTTAAAACTCTCACTTTTTCCTTTACAAAGTCACAAAGATTAAAGGTAAAATTCTTTAGTTCCATTTTCAACCTGTGGTTGTTCCTATCTTTTGACCACCAGGAAAGATCATAAATTGCCCAAGCATTATGGAGCTTATAACAGCATTTGCTCTTTATAGCAACACTCATTACGTTTTCCTTTCCAGAACATTTCTTCAGAGGAAATGGTACAAAATTTAACCACAATAAAAAAACACTGTGGGAAAAATTGAACAATCCAGGGACACTTTTTTCAGCGTGTCCTTCAGAGATATGTCCAGCAAAGGTCTGTAGTAGCTTAATGTTTCTGTTGTTAGAGATGAAAGTGTCTGCATATGAAAAGTGAAGTGTTCTTTGCAGAAATGTGGCATTGCAGCCAATCCTTCACACAAGCAAATGTGTAAATTTGTACAATGAGATTCAGACAGATAACTTCTTCTAACATTTGCCATGGAAGCTTAGTTCCTAAAGACCCTTGGCTAAATCAATATTTTTGTATGCATTTGCATGACAGAATGAGCATCTTTGAGTCTTTTCTTCTTGCACTTTGCATTTTTATGTGAATTACTCACTAGCTTTGCCAGTATTTTTGTATCCTGGTACACTTAAGTCTCCTCAGGAAAATATTGCTATCTGTCATCTTTGTTTTCACCAAATTGCAGTTGTTCCTTGGCAATATGACAAATATCAGAGGTACTTGATTTCCATTATGTTTTCTTCTGCAGTCCAGATGATTACACTGTTAAGCACAAATATTTCCATGTTTTCTGGGCTCTGAAAATTCTTTTTGAGAACCTGGGGAATTTTCTGCTGCTTCTGAGACCCTGCTGTATTCTGGGGACAGGAATCTGCTTTTATTCCAGGATTTGGGGGTGTTCTTCTCTTTTGTTGTCAGAGGATGCAAAACACAAGAAGAAATAAGCAGCACCAGATAATTTATCACAGATCTTGTGCTATTCTTAGCTTCTGATTACTCAAATCCATAAGAATAACACAGTTCTTACTGTTTATTCATATTCATGCTAAGTTCAAAAAGAAAGTCTGGGCTGAAAAGAAATGGTGTTTCTTCACAATCCATAATTCTCTCTCTCCCCTGAGCATTCACCAGGCTCCACAGTTATATAACTGTGTACTTTATTTACTTTATTTACTGTGTTCTCTGCAGCAGCTATCAATTCATCTGCAGAATTCACAAATGGAAGGCAGTTAATATTGTCATATTGATAAATAAATACTAGTTAATCATGAGGTGAGTTGAAAATATGTATCCTTTCACCAGGAAGGGGTTGTCTGGTACATAGCATACTAATTTAGTATTGTGTTACATAATTACATATTATATAATAATATAATATTGTATTGTGTACAGTACCAAAATTCAGGAAGGGTTTCAGGCTTGGAGAAAACTGATTTTGGTTTTGCTGTATTATGTACTATTTTGTCTCATTATCACAAGCACAAACCTGAATTATGGAATCAGAGAATACTTTGAGTTGGAAGGGACCTTAAAGATCCCTTAGNGTCTGGGTTGGAAGAGACCTTAAAGATCCCTTAGTTCCAACTCCCCTGCCATGGGCAGGGACACCTTCCACTAAACCAAGTTTCTCAGATCCCTGTCCAACTCAGCCTCGAACATTTCAAGGGATGTGGCAGCCACAGCTTCTCTGGTCAACCTGTTCCAGGGAATCTTTGCACAATGTCTGTGGGATACAGTGAAATAGTATGAAAAATGTGTAGCAGTGGGGAGAGAAATGAGGTTGAAACACCTGTGGGCAGACCCTGGTTCAGCACTGCCAAAAGCATAAAATTTTACTATAAATTTGACTATTTATAGTAGGGTGTTCAGGCCTTCAGACCTTTTGCTGTGCTTTATCTGTTACATTGCTAATACTGATCCAGAATGTACAGTTGACTGATTGTCTCTTAATTACCTGTCATTAATATCACTTTAATCATCCTTGATCCTGATGTGAAATAAACCTCTTAAATTGAGTAGGGTTCCCCTGCAGCAGTCACCATCACTCATTATATATTTCCAGGAATGAATACTAATTACTATGAACGAAGTTAATTAAATACTTTGATCTTTAGTCTGGTGTGCTGTGGTTAACTCCAGCAGAAGGTAAAGGCAATTTTAACAAAAGGGAAATGGAGCTTCTTTAGTATGTGGGTAATCATGCCTGGAACAGGTTGTCCAGAGAGGGTGTGGAGCTCACACAGATATTCCAGAATTATCTGGACACAATCCTAGTCCATGTGCTCCAGGATGACCCTGCTTGAGCAGGGAGGTTGGACCAGATGACCACACTGTGGTCCTTCCAGCCTTACCCATTCTGATTCTCCAAATACAACCAAGGTGAGGAAATGTGCTTTGCTATGTGTTGTACAACACCTGGCTCAGTGAGGCCCTGGTGGTTTTGAGGATGTCCAGATGAACTGAAACAAAAACACAAATTGTGTCATTTACTGACTACCCACAATGCAGCCATCAATAGAGATGGTTATACAGAGTAAAGAGGAGCTGCCTTCATCTTTTCTCTCCCTTTCTTTGATGTGCTCTTGTTAAAAATAGGAAAATTTATACATCTACATATTCTTATAGGTAATAGAAATATTCTCCTTAATCTTGGCAGTAACTGTTGTCCTGGGAATCTTGGTTGATGTAAAATGTTTCATTAACTCCAGATAAGTACAGAGACATTGAACTTTTAGGTTTTAAGGCATTTTGTGATGCATTTCACAGCAGGCAAGAATAAAACAAAACAACCAAGAACTATTTTTTTGTTCAAATTATGACTGTGGGAAAATAACAAGTTGGCTTGCTTTAATTGTGTTCTCAGCCCTCACCAAAGGGTTTTTTAAGATAGCGCTCGATTGTCAGCAAGATGCCGTAGAAATGAGCATGGTCTGTGTGGCCTCAAGAAAGTAAATGGCTTCATGCTTTGTTCTGAGAAATGCTGTCATTTGGATTTGAACCAAATGGCTTCACAGGGAAAACACTGCTGCCTTCTGCCAGCAGGCTGCAAACACCATGGCTGAAATTCATCTGAGTATGGAGAAAGCTAATCTCTGTGCCTGTGTCCTTCTGGAAGCCTTATACACAATACTGAACAACCA
>VYZP01037493.1:0-21417 GCA_013400635.1 Hypocryptadius cinnamomeus | reverse complement strand
GAAGAAGAAGAGTTGGAAGTGACCTACAATGGCTAGCTAGTCTACCTTCAATCAGGTCATGCAGGGTGGAAGCAGTAGTGAGTGCCAGATAACACACAAATAGATGGGTATGTATATGTCAGCATCATATGGCTACACAACCTGGTTTAATTGAGACTTTGCCCCTTCTCAGCCACTCCATGTGTAACATTCAGTTTGGGCCTGCATTGAAGGATAGAAGAAGAGGCTGAAGTCCTTCTGTTGTACCTTGAAGCTAGCTCCCAGCCCATGTCTGACCCCAGCATGGACTCAGGGAAAAAAACCATTTGGGTGCTAGGTGAGTCTGAGCTTGCATATACAGTATAGGAACAAGCAGGGAAGGAAGAACCCCCCATCAAGAATGCTTCTTAACCAGCTGTAAAGGGGAGAAAAAAATCAAAGGCAAATATTTGATGTGCAAATAAGGTTCTTGATTATAGGTTCCACTTTTATTAGATATTCCAGTTAGGTCCTGCAAGATTGGAAAACTTGGTGATTCATACATTTTAGACAACTAATCTTTGAGTTCCCATTCCTATGTTTGTTAGGTTACTTTCTGTAGCATATACATGTGCTTGCAGTTAATCTGCAAGCAAGGTATAATTTATCTGTCTGAGGACTGCACTCTGAGTCACTGAGTTCCCTCAGGGTGTCCTGGTTCCTTTCCTTCAATAATCCTTAAGGAATGTCCTAGGTGCTGTCTGGTTTTTGCTTTCCCTTTAGAAACTGAGTTATACAGTGAAAGCAACAGTAGGCATCTGCATGTAGCCGGCTGTGACTCCCATTATAGGTGAAAATGCACCCATCTTGCTCCTGAAATAAGTATTACTATTTCAGCCACAGTATTTCTGTTAAGAATCTGTCAGCAGCCTTAGAGGAGGATGCAGAAAATATACACATATATTTGCACTAAGTGGTTTTTCAGCATCAGATGTTCCGCTACCATGTTATGACCAAGGGAATGTAAAATGAATGCTGTTAGAGACTTTGGTCTTTTGAAGCAGAAATCCAGCTCAAAGCTTGTTTAATTTAATTTAATTTAATTGTTCATTTAATTTCATTTATTTAATTCTAGTCTTTGAAGTCTGTTTAAAATAAAAAAGCCACTGGACTGACTTAATTCCTACTTGATTTCACTGCAGTCCATTGAGGCATTCAAACAAGCTTTGTCTAAAAGTTATGTACACTGTAGAACTTGTCTTGTGTGAGCACTCATTAGTGTTTTGCATTGTTTTAATGTATACACACAGACAAAAAGTCCTACATTTAAACACCATGAAGAATGCAAAATTAGGCACTTGAAAGTTAAAAATTACTAAAATAGCTTGTGTAAGTCTAATTTGGCTTCTCTGTGTGTTCACATAATGTCTGTGTTTTATACACATACATATATATATAAAGTGTATAATACTTGTGTATGTACAGTGAGAAAAGCCTTTAATTACGTGACTACTTTTTGTCCACAGAGTGTTTGCTTTGTTGAGCGAACAGGATAGACCTGCTTTTCATGTGGGTCACCTTATTGGGAAGCCAGCTGTTCCCAGTACAGCACTGATTTGTTAATTGTAGGGGCAGGTGAATCACAAGTGAGGTGGGAGACTGCATGAAGAGTCACTGCTTCTCCAGAAAATGAAATTCATAACTTGGAAAGTCAACTGGCTGGCTGCTGACAGGTATAGAGGTATCTGAGAGAGCTCCTGAACTCCCCTCAAGGAAAATTATCAGGGCAAGGTTATGCAATTCAAGTTGCTGTTCTGAGTGAACCTCACTGATCTACGTGACTGTAGAGCAGGGGACCCATGTAGGAACTGCCCTGAAGGCAGGCTGGAAGGGGAACCAATTCCTAGCTAGGAAATGGTCAGAGCAGCTGGTGGAGGTAAATTCTTCTGGTGGCACCAGTGAGAACAGCTTGGTCCAGGTTGTGAATCTCTATCTTGCAGTACAGTCATTAAGAGTCCACATCAGTACCATTGTTTTTATTAGACAAATTCATAAACTTAAAAAAAAAAAAGGGTAGTAGAACCAAGTTTACTTTCCTTAAACTTAAACCTTAATCAGGTTAACTGACTCTAATTATCTTACCTAGTTTTAATTCTTTATTAATCCAGTGCTGCATCAGCTGCTCCATCACTTTACCCAGGAGTGATCACAGGGTTCTCTCTCTTCCTCAAAGTACTGTATGATGTGATTCCAGTTAGATTGGTCTAATTTTGTGAGTCCATGCCTTGAAACTCCGGAACGCGATTTGCAAAAACACTGCACAATCACAGCTGCCAACAGGACCTGGGCTTCAAAAATGCAAAATGCTGCACCATACTCTAGAATGTTATACTGCTGCAAGCTGCAAGTACCCAAAACATCAAAGTTTTTCCCTTAACCTATCTGCCTCTGAGATTACCAATATTAAAAGAAGGTAATAAACCTTCCCCTTACAGAGACACAACGAAAATAAATGCATCAGTATTTTTGAAGCACTTGGATACTTCAAAGGGGAGAATTATAAGTCCCATGAGGGCATTAATCATTCGTTTTTGAGAGCAGGGTGGAAGATATTACATTAAATAAGTCATGGGACTCCATACCAAACAAGGAGAAAACAAAGTATTGAAATGCTTCTCATTAAGACACAGATACTCAAAGGTATTTTAAGTGCTGAGAATCAAGCTTCTTAGGTGAGCATTTATTGTTTTTTCATTTACTTTTATTTTTAACTGAACAAAACAGGAAATCTCAAGAAAAATTGTCAGTGATTATGTAATTATAGGTTGTAGCATAATGCACTATTCATTAAAGTTTGCATCAGAATGTATGTGCACCAAATCTAGGGCACAAATTGACATTGCCCAATCAATCTTAGTTACAGCATTTACCAATGTCACATTGCTTGACTTTGCAACACATACGATTTTTCCCAACAATTAGTGTACAAATAATTTTCTCTGGTTTTAGGATAATACATTAAGCCACCCACATTCCTCAGTGTGCTTGCATCTGTAGGAGACAGGGGATGGGAACCCTTCTCTTGCTTCATCCCTCCCCATATGGGGTACATACCTCTGCCAGCAGAGTAAATGACACAAATAATTGGTTGTCATCTTTTCTGAATCAGCATCAGGAGGGACAGAACATTTTGCCAGTGAGTTTCACCAATGTTTGCTGACATCAGAACAACAGTGGAAGTCAGGCATTTTTGGTTCAATCAGGATCATAAGAGAAATCACTGAAATAAGCACAGGCTTTTCTAGCTGTTCCCCAGGTGGCTTAGCCCCTTTTACCACTTTCAACTCATTCTTCTTTCTTTTGGTTTATCTTACCTCACATCCAGCTTTGACAGTGCTCACCTGACCCTCCTGAGCTGAAAAATCCCTTATAGCATTTTGATAAAGCACTGCACGTCCAGATCCAACCCCACAGCCAATCCTGCTTCAAGAGGAGGGGAGACTAGAGACCTCCTCACCCTTTTGAAATTGAATTTTCATATGATCCTATGAAGACACCATGCTTTTCTCCAGTATTTAAATAGTCTTCATTCCAGTAGGTAAGTTTATTTATCAAACTTTGTACCGAGTAGCTTTGGTTTATTACACTGTCATAATTCCACCTCTACAGTACAAGATTCCCTTAGACAAAAAAGGCAATGAAGCATGCATCCCATAAAACAATAAAATACAGCTAAGGTTGTTGCTATGGAATGAAGTTGCTGCAAATTCCACATAAACCAGGAATTTATGCCAGGAGTTCTTCAAAGTACTGTGGCTGGCCTTCCAACAATGTGAAAATGCTAACACCAAGGCTAAGGGAGCTTGATTTTTTTTTTCCTTCCTTTGTGTAAACATGAGATTTCTCTGTGTCCTGGCTTGGAACCCTCTTGAGCTGCAGTGGGTGCCAATAGACAGGATGTTTGTTCTGCACCAGGAGGCTTGTTCTGCAACAGAGCAATCAAACTGCTCCTGCCAGAGTAGGTCATAGTCACCTTCTCTGTTCCTCCACCCCAAACTGTTGATGACTCAGGTCATAATGGTACACAAATTTTCTAACATAACTCAATGAACGTGGATAAAAGAAACCAAAATACATTGATTTTTTTTCTTCCTGAATACAACTTATCTTTTAAACTGTATCTTTTTGTATTTCTGCAAAGGATTACCCCAATCCTGGTTGTTCTCTCTCAGTCAAAAAGGCACTGCCGGAGAAACCATGATTGATCACAAAATGCAGCTCCTTATGAAGCCTTGCTCAGGAGAGAGTCTTGATGCTTAACTTCAGCATTTGTTCCTATGTAGGGTTTACCATCCATCTGTAATATTCCTTTAAAACAATTTTCATTTTCTCATTTAAACCAAAAACAGTTTTCACAGGAATATGTAAAGGCATTTCTCTTTTTTGAAAGATTTTTTTTCCCCATAATGTTTTGCTTTAGTAGTACTTTCTTCATCAAAAATTTATTTCTTAGCTCCTAGAAATGTGTTTTCTTTCCTCTTTTGTCTGCAACCTTCTTCTACTCAGAAACAGTCTCTTGGGGATCACTGTTTCAAGGGCAGAACTCCTACTATGCAAAATATGTAACCCTCAGGAAAATATTACCTTTGAAATTCTTCTGTTCCTAACAAAAACTCGGGATGTAGAAGCAGCCCAGAGAAGGTGTTTGGGATGAAAATGTTTGATCAGTTTTTGTAAGGGTTGTAACCTCTCATTACAGACTTTTCATTGTACTGTATGTCTTTATTCTCTTTCTACAGATCTACTACACCTACTTGCTTCTCTAATGGTTCTTCTTTTCCTTCCCATTTCTCCTGAGTTTTCAATTCTTTGCTTTCTTCAGTCAAATTTCTCTATCCTCAGAACTTCAACTTGAGACCTCCACTCCTAAAATCCTCTTCCCCTCAACATTTTAACATCTGCCAGTCCCAAGCCATGGTGAGGCCTTTTCCCCTTGGTGGGAAAAGACAGTGAGTGGTAGCTGGGAGTTTCTAGAAGACCTGTCACAAATGATCACATTGCAGAAGCAATTTAGGTATGTTAGGAAGGAGGCAATTGGGCTAATCATGAGCTCACAAAAAGCAACCACAGAGAAAGCAGATCTTTCCATGGGATGAGTGCAGAAATGCTGCTTGGCAAGAATGGGTAAGGACAAGCACAAAAAAAACCCCAATACAACAAATAAAATTTAACTAGCAAGAGCATCCCAAGTAATGAGAAATCGTTTGAAAAGTACATCAGTGGTAAGAGGAAGTCAAAAGCAAGTGGATTACTCATCAGAGAGAGAAAGCTATTGACTGATGCCAGAGAGGGCTCAGACTGCCTCAGGTCTTCTTTGCACCAGTCTTGGCTAAAAGAGGTCCCTTTTGATCAGGTGACCGATGTAATATATATTAATGACAAGGGAATAAGGCTTCAGCCCAGGCTGGGACAGAACCAGTTCCAGGAGTACTTAGGTAATGTTGAGATGTTCAAACCAACAGTCTGGCTGCACTTTATGCCAGGGTAGTGAAGGAAGTGGCTCAAACAGCACTGGAAACACTCATGATTATCTCTGAGAATCCAGGGTAGATGAGCAAGAAATAAGCAAAGTGATATCTGTCTTTAAAAGTAGCATTTGAAAATAAATAAATAAGCCAGATTTCTGCCCCAGAAAGCATCTAGTACAAATAGGCACACGATTTGTAGACAGGCAGAAGGAAACAATAGGGTAAGCAACTATTAATATGAACTTGTCATCTAGAAACTGGGACAATCTGGGCCAATTTCCCTTGGCAATGAGAAGCAGAGCATGTTATGGAAGAGGGGAGAGTGGACTCCACTCATCTGTGCCTTGGTTAGGCTCTCTGCACATGCTCATGAGGAAGGGAGTTCAGCTGATTTGAAAAATTTGGGCAGGCGGTACAGAAGTTTGGAAACAGCAATTGTCAGTGTTTTACAAGCAAGAGGGTGGATTTTAAATGCAGTTCCAAAGGGGGTGTTTTGTTAGCAGCCTTCTGAGATAGCATTAACTGGGGAGCAACTGTAAACACACTGGAGGATGACATAAGAATTCAAAATAACCCTAAGAAGTTACTTGGAAAGCAAAGAACATGACTGAAAAGCAACGAGAGGAATTGTTTTTGCAGGCAGGGTTACCCCCTGCACACACAGAGGCTGGGGCACTGCTCAGCACGGGCTGCAGACACCAGCTGAGGAGAGACCAGAGAGCTGCAGGCAGTCAGTGGCCAAAGAGACTGCAGCAGGAGCTGGTCATCTTAAAGAAAACATTGCACAGGGATGTGATAGCAGCCATCAGATGTAAAAGGACACTGCAACACAGAAAGAGGAGACTTCCCCTGGCAGGGACCACCACATTCACATTTCAGCAAGGAATATTCAGAGAGGAGGATAAAGTGTCACCTGGAGAGGCTGTAGGGCCTCTGAAGTACTGAGTGTTCCTCAGAGCAGAATCCAGGGAAGCCCCACAAAAGGGACACAGAGACACACTGAAGTGGTGTAGATGTGAAACCTTTCTGGTGTCCTCTATAAGACAAAGAGCTAAAGGGAGGAAGATCTAAAGCATTAATGGTGTACAATAATCTGCTAGCAGAGAAGAGATCAAGTACATGAAATTCCATCAACAACTTGCTCTTCCATTTATATTTGGCAATGACACCCATCCTCTTCTAATGCACACAAGCATTTTCTGCTCACTAGCTGTGCTCACGTGTACAAGCGTATATTGATCTGTTTTCTCTCCTTCCCTTCTTACAAAGAAAAAAATAACCGCACAGTTCAGTAATGCACGGGCTGTGCTCTATGATGAAAATAGTCTGAAGCACTTACACGCCGAAGTAAATTTAGCTTAACATAAAAATAACCTTCACAAATTTGAAATGCCTGTTTTACAATTAACGTCAAGTGCTAACAGGATATAATTTTCTTCAAAGTGTGTACTGATGTGACAGGCTGACTGAAGCGATGCAGGCACGTCTCCTCGCCGCCCTCTGGGTTTCAGAAATGCCCCCTTCACCTTTCGGTTCTTCCCTCCGAGTCTCGTCCTTTCTTCAGCCACACAGGGTGCTCCTGCGGCTCGGCGATGCGGTGCGCTCCCGCCCAGCCCGCTGCAGCCGCGCTGCGTTATTAAAGGCACACATACCGAGTAAATAATTGATACGGAGCTAGCGCGCTGCGGAGCCGGAGCGCCTCCTCCTCTTCCCCAGCCCTCGCCCTGCCCGCCCCGCGGCCCTACCTGCCCCGGCCCGCCGGAGCGCGNCGGCGCGGCGAGCGGGCTGCCGCGGGAGGCGCACGGCGGTGGCGGCGGCGGTGACCGCGTCCGCAGCCCGGGCCGCGGAGGGGCCGGAGGGGCCCCGTGCTGCAGAGCCAGATGTACGGGACGCGGCGCTGCGAAGGGTCGGCCGGGAGGTGCTGGGGGCTGCCGCCGCCGCTGCTGCCGCGGCCGGGGGGGAGCCCTTAGCCGTGCGGGAAGCGGGGAAGCCGTGTCGGGAGCTGTTATTTTCTTCTCCTCCTTCCTTTGCCTTCCCTCTTGTCCCTCCTCCCCCTCCTCACCAAAACCGGGAGAGGAGGCGTGTTCGGTGCCTTGCTGCACCGGTTTTGCTTGGTTTGTTGTTGCAGGGTTTGGTTCTCAGGGTGGCTGGTTTTTTTCTTTTTTTCTCTTTTCTCTTCCAACCTCCCCGCCTTCTCCTTTCCTCTCCTTTGGCCCATCGCATGCTCGGATCCGGCTGGATCCTTCCTTTGCTTTTCGGCGGTGCCTCTCGGAAGGGGGAAGGGAGAGCTGGGATGAGTGCAGCTTGACGCACAGGCGAGGAGCGGGGGGGCACCGCCGGCAGCTGCAGCGGTTCGTGGCCGCAGGCTGCGGGTGAGGAACGGAGAGAGCGAGGGGCTCCCTCGGTGCCTCCCCCTTTCTTCGCCCCTGTCCTTCCTCCCCTCCTCCCTCTCTCCCTCCCCCATCCGTCTCCTGCCGGGTCCGGTTGGGAGCGTGTGTGCAATATCTTACGTTGCAAGGTGTGTGTGTGTGTGTGCGCGGAGCGGAGGGAGGGAAGGACTCGCGAGGGAGCCGGGACTGCCCCGGCCCCCCCTATGTGAGCCTCCCTGGGCGGCTGGATGGCGATAGACCGACGCCGTGAGGCGGGCGGCGGGGGCCGGCCGCTGCCCGAGGAGAACGGCTCGGTGCCGGGGGCCGTGGGGGGGGGCGCCGCCGCCCCCCCGGGGCCTCCCCCCGCCAACGCCGCCGGGGCCGAGATCCAGGCGCTGCCGGTGCCGCCGCCCGCCGCCGCCTGCAGCCCGCTGCTCCTCGACTACGACGGCTCGGTGCTACCCTTCCTTGGGGGGCTGGGCGGCCGGTACCAGCGGACCCTGGTGCTGCTCACCTGGGTCCCGGCGCTCGTCATCGGCTTCAGCAAGTTCTCGGACTCCTTCCTCCTGGACCAGCCCGACTTCTGGTGCCGGGAGGCGGACGGGCAGGGCAACTGGAGCGGGACCCTGGCGCCGATCCACGCCAACCACAGCGGCAACGGGAGCATCTTCCCCCCGCCCGGGCTGCCCACCCCCGCGGGGGGCAACGCCAGCGAGTGCGGCTGCCGCGAGTGGCACTACCGCATCAGAGCCGGCCTCGTCCAAAACGTCGTGAGCAAGGTGAGAAAGGCGACTTCCCTCGGCCCCCTCCCTATCCAGCCCTCGCGGACCCTTTCGGCACCCGCTCTTTCCAAGGCAAGGGGAGCAGCTGGACACGATACGGATCTGTCCTTTCGTGCTGCAGCTGGGTCAGTCAAGTCCCCGGGGGTTAGCGTCCCTCCCGGAGAAAGCCAGTCCCACATCCGCGCAGCCCTTTCCCTCCCGTGGTGTCATACCAGGTGTCTCCAGCCTGTGGATTTGTACCCGCACACTGGTTGCAGCACTATGCTGCAAAGTTATGTCCTGAAACGGCATCTTGTGTGTCTCTTTGAGTTCCTGGTAGTGTCCTGCTGTCTCTGGGTGTCTGTGGGAAAGATGCTGTAGGCATGTGCCCCAGCTGATAAGGGGGAAGGGTAGCGGAGAGGGCTCCGGTTGATCTTTGTGCAAGTATACTAAAGCAGCCCTACACGTCAAAAACCAGGTTGATTTTTGGGGAAGCTGAAGAAATGGTGATTGTTGTGAGTAAAATAAGCCAAAAGTTCTGTTGAATTCTTCTGGTTGTGTACTTATTCTCTTGAAAACTGTCTTGGCAGAGGAATTAAAGAAATGTCTCACACAAGTTGTTTTACTCCAGAAGCAGAAAGTGCATGCTGCTGTGTTTTGTGTTTCCCCATGTAATGACTAAAGTGGAAAATTTCTAGTGAAGAGACCGTGCCGCTTTGTGCTCTTGCTTCGTATTTGCTGAGTAGTGCATATCAAAAAATCACCTTCCCTTTTCACCTGAAAGCTTTTGCTTGTTTACAGTATCAGCCCTGCAAAAGCCCCACTGGCTACAGATGGGCCTTATTGATACTAACAGGCAGCTGGAGCTCCTGGAAATGTAAAATGAAATGGTTACACCAGGAAAGTAGTTCCCTTAATCTCAAGACCCCCTCCTAAGATCAGCAAAAATTACTTCCTGCCTGGGAGCAGTGTTTTGGCTTAACTGTGTTTATCTAGTTGGGGTAAAGAAACGAGGCAACAATCAGATGAGCAACATAATTGTGCTTTGGTCAGCCAGCACGCACTTATATTGAATCATTGAAAATCATTTCGCTTTCTCTTTGTGTCCCTTGAAAGAGTGCAACAGGGAAAAAGCAAATCCCTCAATACCTTGAACCCAGAATGGATTAAAAAGGAAGGTAACCCAGCTACATTCCTTTCATGAGAGAAACATAGGCACATGTTGGATCTGATTGGTTTGTGATACAAAAATGCGTAAGAAAATTNTCGCCCCTGTCCTTCCTCCCCTCCTCCCTCTCTCCCTCCCCCATCCGTCTCCTGCCGGGTCCGGTGGGGAGCGTGTGTGCAATATCTTACGTTGCAAGGTGTGTGTGTGTGTGTGTGCGCGGAGCGGAGGGAGGGAAGGACTCGCGAGGGAGCCGGGACTGCCCCGGCCCCCCCTATGTGAGCCTCCCTGGGCGGCTGGATGGCGATAGACCGACGCCGTGAGGCGGGCGGCGGGGGCCGGCCGCTGCCCGAGGAGAACGGCTCGGTGCCGGGGGCCGTGGGGGGGGGCGCCGCCGCCCCCCCGGGGCCTCCCCCCGCCAACGCCGCCGGGGCCGAGATCCAGGCGCTGCCGGTGCCGCCGCCCGCCGCCGCCTGCAGCCCGCTGCTCCTCGACTACGACGGCTCGGTGCTACCCTTCCTTGGGGGGCTGGGCGGCCGGTACCAGCGGACCCTGGTGCTGCTCACCTGGGTCCCGGCGCTCGTCATCGGCTTCAGCAAGTTCTCGGACTCCTTCCTCCTGGACCAGCCCGACTTCTGGTGCCGGGAGGCGGACGGGCAGGGCAACTGGAGCGGGACCCTGGCGCCGATCCACGCCAACCACAGCGGCAACGGGAGCATCTTCCCCCCGCCCGGGCTGCCCACCCCCGCGGGGGGCAACGCCAGCGAGTGCGGCTGCCGCGAGTGGCACTACCGCATCAGAGCCGGCCTCGTCCAAAACGTCGTGAGCAAGGTGAGAAAGGCGACTTCCCTCGGCCCCCTCCCTATCCAGCCCTCGCGGACCCTTTCGGCACCCGCTCTTTCCAAGGCAAGGGGAGCAGCTGGACACGATACGGATCTGTCCTTTCGTGCTGCAGCTGGGTCAGTCAAGTCCCCGGGGGTTAGCGTCCCTCCCGGAGAAAGCCAGTCCCACATCCGCGCAGCCCTTTCCCTCCCGTGGTGTCATACCAGGTGTCTCCAGCCTGTGGATTTGTACCCGCACACTGGTTGCAGCACTATGCTGCAAAGTTATGTCCTGAAACGGCATCTTGTGTGTCTCTTTGAGTTCCTGGTAGTGTCCTGCTGTCTCTGGGTGTCTGTGGGAAAGATGCTGTAGGCATGTGCCCCAGCTGATAAGGGGGAAGGGTAGCAGAGAGGGCTCCGGTTGATCTTTGTGCAAGTATACTAAAGCAGCCCTACACGTCAAAAACCAGGTTGATTTTTGGGGAAGCTGAAGAAATGGTGATTGTTGTGAGTAAAATAAGCCAAAAGTTCTGTTGAATTCTTCTGGTTGTGTACTTATTCTCTTGAAAACTGTCTTGGCAGAGGAATTAAAGAAATGTCTCACACAAGTTGTTTTACTCCAGAAGCAGAAAGTGCATGCTGCTGTGTTTTGTGTTTCCCCATGTAATGACTAAAGTGGAAAATTTCTAGTGAAGAGACCGTGCCGCTTTGTGCTCTTGCTTCGTATTTGCTGAGTAGTGCATATCAAAAAATCACCTTCCCTTTTCACCTGAAAGCTTTTGCTTGTTTACAGTATCAGCCCTGCAAAAGCCCCACTGGCTACAGATGGGCCTTATTGATACTAACAGGCAGCTGGAGCTCCTGGAAATGTAAAATGAAATGGTTACACCAGGAAAGTAGTTCCCTTAATCTCAAGACCCCCTCCTAAGATCAGCAAAAATTACTTCCTGCCTGGGAGCAGTGTTTTGGCTTAACTGTGTTTATCTAGTTGGGGTAAAGAAACGAGGCAACAATCAGATGAGCAACATAATTGTGCTTTGGTCAGCCAGCACGCACTTATATTGAATCATTGAAAATCATTTCGCTTTCTCTTTGTGTCCCTTGAAAGAGTGCAACAGGGAAAAAGCAAATCCCTCAATACCTTGAACCCAGAATGGATTAAAAAGGAAGGTAACCCAGCTACATTCCTTTCATGAGAGAAACATAGGCACATGTTGGATCTGATTGGTTTGTGATACAAAAATGCGTAAGAAAATTAGACATTTAAGAAGGTCAGATTTTCTTCTGTTTATATACAGAGACAGAGCTATTCATATGTTTGGGGGGTTTAACACTGAAGTTTTAGCATGAAAAAATTATCTTGAAGTATTTTTTTTAGTCTGAACTTAAAAAAAATTTTTTTTGGAAATGTTTGAATCTTTTGAAGGTCATCGTCAAGTTGACCACAAAAGGTCAAGGGAGAGTTAGTTTGCTGTCTTGCATGCTTCTTTAGAGATAATAAAAAAAGTGTTCTTTGGAAGAACTTGCTGTAAAGGGCAGATCAATTTTAAGAGATAAACAAACATCTGTGGCCCCTGCTGTCTTGTTTTCTATTAGAAAGAATAATAATCGTCTTTTGAGACTATGGGTTTTTCCAGTGTGGAGTTGTTGTTTTTTTTTTTTTTTTTTTTTTTTGTATGCTCACTTCCAAAAGCCTGGCAGCTTTTTTGCTTTGATTTGTAATCCCATGTAATTATAATTAGATTGTTTTCTTGGGGTCAGGATCCCTCTTTAGTTTGTGCTTTGTTTTTGTTTTGGGGGTTTTCTGGGTGGGGATGCTGCCTTTTTTTATTCTGATGAAGAAAGAGAGGAAAAACCCAGACAGAACATCATCATAGCTTGATTTGGACTTCATTTCTTATCAATCCCCAGGAGCTCTGATACTGTGGGAGCAATTCTTGTAACTGCTGACTCCTCTTACATGCATCTCACTGTCCTTTGTGAGAAAGAGCTGCTCTGGATGAATTCAAGAGACTGGATGTTCAGAGCACCCTTAACTCTCCTCAAAAATACATTTATTTCTGTAATGTATTATGCAATGTTCTCATCTTTCTAAATAGAGTTTTATTAAATCTTAGTCTAATATATGCTGATCTGTGTAGTAGCCAGGGGTTATATTGAAATATCATAAAGAGAGCCAAAAGTATATTAATAAAAAATGTACTTTTGTTTGGCAAGTAAATCCTCTTGTACTTACCTTCAGTGATCTGAGCTAACAGCTGCTGGATGCTCCATCATTGCTTTGTATCCAGAAACAATGAAACAATTTTGGTTATTTAGCACAAAGCCTGTTTGGTGTGCGTACATATGAGACGTCACTGCTCCCCCCATTCCTCAGGGGTAGGATAGCTGTCCTTAAACTGTGTTAAGTTCCACTGTCTCCATAGCCTCTCGTCTAATGGTATGCCCTTCATCAGATGCTGCATCCCTGTCCAGGCTTTCTCAGCTGTCCCTTCCCTGGTGCCTATTTTCCCCCGGACTATGTCATGCTTGGGATTGGAGTGGAGGTCTTGCTATTTCCAGCCCTGCTCGGTGCTTTGTTTAGCCCCACTTCTCTGAGTGCTCGCTGCAGCCAGCGGTGGCCTTGCACCTTTCTTGAAGACTGGCACTGCTGTGTCAGACACTGTCATTATCCTGACCTGCTTGACTGAGTCACTGGGAACGGTGCTTTTTATAGTGCTGCCAGTCATTAGAACTGGAAATGGTAATAAAGGACAAAGTGCTTATTATTTAACACTGCTGAAATACATGTAGTGGAGAGGTCAGATGCATAATTTAACCACAGGGATTCCAGTGGCCATGTTAAATCACCCTTCTGAGCTAATGTCCTGACTTGGCACATAAATCTTGGTCTTTAGCTTGGATTGTACATAAATATCTTCCCTTAGCACAATTCACTTGCAAGGCTTTTTCACTGCTAGATGATTCTTTGAAGATTTTCATCTATTCTTTATCACAACATCAATATCACCATACTGTTATATACAGAGTGCACGTGTATTTCTTGAGAGGTACATCCTAAACCAGCCCTTAGTCAAAAGGCTAGAAAAAAAGTCTATTTAATGGTCCATGTATCATCTCACCTGTGTCCAAAAGAAGGATGAAAAAGAAACACTCTTTTTATTATTTTTTTTCTTTGGAGAAGCCTGAGATCTCGTTTTAGGCATTTGCAAAGTGGTGCCTCAGGTAAATTATTAGCATTAACACAATGAGCAACATTGTGACAACTAAACATATGTAGCCATGAAGCTTAGCTGGAAGCTGGAGTGTGTGTTCAGCAGGGACTTTTCTAGCTCTCTCACTAACTTCCTTAGTGCCTGCATCTTCTGACCATCTGCAAAGCCAGCTGTTATCTTGGGACAACGTTTTCATGGAAGCTCTTAGTTACAGGATTGATGGTTGTTGGTTTTTTCGCTCCGTTACTAGGATGACCCATCCTCTGTGTTTGATTGCATTAAGTGGTGGGGTTGTTTGCTGTTCTGCATGCTGATTTGTATAATGGAGACCAAAAGCTGGTGATGGGCAAGGACTGGGCTTGATTAAATTGCAGAGGTTGATGGCACAGCATCCTTCTGTGTGCACTTGCAATGTTCCAGATCATTGCACCTCTTGGGGTTGGCGTAAGAGGGAAGGGGTTAGTTGAAGGCTGCATTTTAATCACTTGGAGCAATTATGTAATAATATTTCATGTCTAGTCACAAGGGAATTCCTGTTGTGACTGCTTTTATGCTCCAGATGCCTTGTTTTCCTGCAGTGCTGTTTGCTTGGCTCTCAACTTCCCACTTGATTTGGGTTGAGTCATCTTCTTTCCAAAGTGATATGGCAATCGCTTTACCTGTTTGCCACTGGTTCAAACATTCTCATGCCAATTTGGCTGAGCCTCTAGCAAATTGTCCCTGCCAAAAAAAGTGGAGCTGAAGTCAGAAGAGCAAATGGTCCAGGGGCAAGGATGTCTGAACTTTTTTGGGTTTGGTCTATGACTGGTGCTCCTTGCTCTTGGAAGGGGAGATATCTGTGCTTAACTGGTCTTCCTTCTCCTTGCTTTTATTGCAGTTCTGGCACTTTTCAGGGCACACCTTCATCTGATTCAGCTTGTTAGCCTGGTAGAAAACTTCCTCTTAAGAGAAATTTTTTCTTCTTTTCCTGGGTGTTCTACTGGATTAGTCGAAGTTAAATTGTTCTGTGCAGTAACATGTGCTTTAGTCTGTGGTGTTGCCTTGTGGGATTATTGGTGGTATCTATAAGTAGCCAGAAATGATAAACAAATTTCTTTGTGATAATAGTGATTATGAATTTGGCATGGTTTGCAGAGTAATATTTCTTGGGATAGAAGATAGGTGTAGATTTTAAATGGACTTTCTTTCGGAATATAGTTATTAATTACTTTGAAGGGATCCCTCTGACAAGGTCCTTCCCAAAATAAGAACTGTGCCACCCTTATCTCCTCCCATTTGTGCCTGTAATCTCATTTGTTTCTTCATATTCTCCAGTTGGCTGGCCTCTGCAAAGAGACTTTAGAAATGCTGATGCTTCTTTTTTTTCCCTGCAACTGACAGGATTTGTCTTGTCAGTGTTAGTTTGTGGCTGACTGGCTTCTACCTAGTCCCAAATCAATGAAAACCTTGAGTTATTGTACCCACTGCAGTAGTTGGGTCAGAAGTGGCAATATTGAAGCTACTACATCACTTTGTTTCCACTGAACAGATTGAAGGGGGTGTAGGGATCTACAAGGCCTAACTTGCAGAGGGCAGAAAGTCTGTCCTAAATTTCTTTCAGCCAAGGCTTTGGAATGACTCTCAGCTTCTAATGGGTACTGAAGGTCTCAACGAGTCCCTGTGGTCAGAGGTATCCAGAAATACTGCCAGACCAGAGCAAACCTCTACTACTATTTTATTTCATGGCTTCCTCAGCTATGTGAGAGATCCCAAACTAATTTTTTTTTCCCTTCTTCCCTCTGCAAGTTAGCTGATAAAGAGTCAGTGGTTTCTGCTCTGAACCTTCACAGACTTGGAAAAAATCTTTCTCTTAAAGAGAAGGCAAAGGGGAGCTGTTGGCTTGTCCTGCTGCAGCTGCCCTGAGTTTGCACACACTGAGTGTGGTGACGGAGTCTCCTGATTACCAGGGCACAAGTGAGCAACACCCTGAAAGAACAGGGCGAGTTTCTGGGTGAGAGGCATCAAGGAAAGGGATGACTCTTTTGGGGACAGCACCTGCAACTTCCCATGTGAAGAACTGTTCTCTGCCTGCAAACAGTAAATAATCTGGTGTTTGAAATAACCAAGCGTGATATCACAAGGCTTCTTGTTTAGTGAGCCTAGATACTGGTTTTACTGATTTGGGGGTGTTGTGTACTGGCCAAAGTATTTTAAAGCAGTTGGTTTAGAAAACAGAGACTGGGTTAAGACAGATACTGACATCAGAACTCAGGTAGTTTTGAGTTTTTGTCTGGCATGGATTCTTTTTCACTACAGGAAATGTACATGCAGTTCATGTTTATTATCACCCTTAAGATAAAGCGTCTCAGTTACAGGAATCTGATTTCAGCTTACCATAAATAGTTTGCAGCATTGCTAGAACTAACAATGATCCTTCAGGAAGGTAATTCAGTATTGAAATCTCTTTAAGACGTTCTTAGCTTTCCAAGGCCTTGCTATTGAACCTTTCATATCAGTAATTTTTTGTGTATATGTCAAACAACTGCCTTTTTTTTTTTTTAACCTCCTGGATGGACGTGATGTTTGAAATGCTTGGGGTTCTCTTTGTTTTTGTTTCCACTCCCTAATACATCCTGTATCTCTGTCACGTAATTTAAATACACCGACCCTGCCCATGTTGTGACAGAAATTGCTGGCTGTGGTGAATGTTTACCAGCTGTGCAGGCAGTCTAACCCCAAATTTCTGAAGTGCACTAACAGTTTTAGCTCTTCTTACCCTGGCTACAAGACTGCAATAATAAAAGGTGACCTCGTGTTTTTTTAAAGCATTTGTCAAAGAAAGGAACTGGCACTCAGGAAAGCATGTAATTTGGAGCCAGTTCTGATGGTAATGTTGAGATGAGGCTTACAGGACAGCCAAACTTCAGGCGTTCATTTCTTAATGAAACAACATCTGGAATAACACAAGATTTATGATTTTCTTGAACTTCAAGACTTCAGCCATACTAATGGTGAAAAGTCTTTAACTGAATCTTAACAAATCAGTTCTAGAGAGCTGCTAGATTTAGAAAACGCTGAAAGAGATACACAAAAAGGTATTAAAAAAAAGCACTGTATCTTTTGGTTTTTTCTGTCAGTCTATTTGTTCCTGCCTACCTGTCATCCCTGCTCAGGACAGCTACTCTCACTCCCTCCCTTTCGTATTCCTTCCTCTTCCCACTCTTCTTCAGCGCAGCAGCCAGGCTGGCGCTGGCTTACCCATAAGTAACTGTGGAATTAATTAGGCTGAGATCTTGCTACAGAACAAAGGACTGGGGCTTGCTGCAGACAATGTGTAGAAGATCAGAGTAGCCTGTTGTAGCTGCAGTTTTGCAGCAGTGCTGAGTGTTCAGTTATTGCACAGAATTCCATCAAAACAGCTTTTCTCAGGTTTTGGTCGCCTCAACTCAAACGTGTACTTAGCTCTTGTAATGTAATTTATGTTTATATTTTTTACAAGCTGACTTTTGACAGCAGATGACTTTGTGTGTGTTCTGAATTCCCTTTTAAAGTCAAAGGGGAAAGAAGGAACCTGAAGGAGGGAGAAAGGGGTTTCAACACCCTTTCAATCCGTGTCATCTGGGGTGTGTTGCAGAGGTTTCCAGACAAACCCCATTTCAGTGTTTGATAACTACTCAGCACTACTGGAGTTGCTCTGGTCCACACCCAGTGTTGGTGCTGGGAAGCCGTCCCCCACACCAGCCTGTAAAAACTGGCAGGCAACAGGGATTAGTGTGAGTGTTGAGTTGTTCCTGCTGATCCATGCCATGTCATACCTGCTGGGAACATGCAATAGGTTTGTACCTATTCCCACGAAGAAGGATCAGTGCTGTGCTCAGTGACTGGCATGCTTGGGGTGGAACCTCCTGCCTGTCCTGTGAGCGGATGAGGAAAGGCTAAATGTGCTCTGGGCATGATGGGCTGGGTAGGAAATTTCAGTGGGTAGTACAAGGTTTTGTTAGCGTTTTTTATTTTTTCTTATAATCTGGGAGAGCCCCAATTGCCGGTTGTTAACGCTGAAAAACAAGAACAAAAGATTAGGTAAGTGGACGTATCCTGATCCTCATTTCTGGGATGCCTATCTAGATTCCCCAGGAGCAAAGCTGTGAGAATCAGGAATGCTGTTTGTGAGATTCAGGGAAGTGGTATGTTCGGCTTCTCCAGCAGCAAGTGATTTATAGTTACCCTTGTGCATTGTTTTCAGAGCAGGGTGGTCTGGTCCCTAAAAAAGGTTCTTTGCCTCCAGACAGTGGTGGAAGAATTCATTTTGGCCCAAGTACTGTCTCCCTGCTACTCTGCAGCACTCTGGAGCTGCCTGCTTTCCTCCTGGCCTTCAGGCCAAAGTCCATGATCATGCAGACGATGTTGCAATGTCCACCCTACAAACATTATTAAGGATAGGGACTATAAATTAAACTGTAAGACCTTTTCCCTGCTGTGTCTTCTATGGCTGTGTGAAATGTCTGCTTGAACAAGCTTGACAGACCAGTTTCACCTTGTGATTTGTAAACCAAGTGGAATATTTTTCTCCCTTCTTCCCTACCCTTAATATTTATTTAGGTCTGAATTAATACCAGACCCTGGGGGGGATTTTCTCTCTCCTTTTCTTCTTGCCTGAGTTGCAATAGCCGTAATTTGCAAATGATGGGAGGGCAAGGTCCTGGCAGCAATAATTGCATGTCAGAGTTAAGGTGTCTGATCTTTTTATCTAAGGTGGCAAGTATTTCTCATGAGGAATGACTTTCTCCTCTTGTCTACCACTTCACCCTTCTCCATGTGAGAGTTTCATACCATGCTTGAATTTGGTTTTTTTCCCCCTGGGTTTAAAAAAGCCCAACAAAATAGTAAACTAGGTTTTGCTGTGTCAGCCTTGTCAAGCCTGCAACATATTTTGTGCATGCATGTTTCGGCGTCCTGAAAAATACCAGTCCACAAAGCATTGACTTCGTTTTGATAATGAGATGATAGTGAATGTTAATATTTAACTGCAATGTTGCAGGGTTTTTTTATTTGTGGCTTCTATTTTTAGTGCTTAGACCAGTTCTAAATACATATTTGATAGCTAGTTTAACTTTTTTAGTTTGATTGCGAAGTCAGTCCCAGCAGCGCACGCACCTCGTCCAGAATACACCTGGCTGTCGTCTGAAAACTGAGGAATGGTACTCAAATGCCACTTTTCAGTGTGTGTGTCTCAGTCTCAGGGATGGGCGTGGTTGCTCATGGTCTTTTCATGCAGCCAGAGGGAGGCTAACAGCTACAAGGTCTTACAGCAAAGTCTAGATTGAAAATTAAAGTCAGTTTTGTGGCAAAGTCATCTAATCGTGTCAGAATACATATAGAAAAGTTACTTAGTTGCAGGACAGAGATGTAAAAGAGAGATTGAAATATCCCGATGCTGCTCTGTGGAAAATTATTAATATAGCATTATGAATACTGTGGAGGAAAGCTGCAAGCAAGATTTCGTATCTCCCAACTCTTTGATGTTAGATGACATTATGGAGTTGGGAAAAACTAAGCAGATCACATCAGCTGAGAAACAGGTTAGTTGACTAATCTGTGGATGGTGAAGGCTGGAAAAGATCTAAATGTCTCAGAATAAAGGGAACTCCTACTGAAAATAAAAGAAGTAGTGATGGAGAAGTGGGCTGTACGTGGATGCTACTAAAGTTGATTTAATCATGTTGAGTATTCATGTTGAAGATTGTCATATGATTAACAAATCATATTTTAATTGTTAGCATATTAGCAATTATTGTTTACTTAGCAAACTTCCTTCTTCCCTCTCCTAATGGGAAAAAAAACCAGATCTGTGATGAAAGCAAGTTTGGGAATAAAAGAGCTAGTTGTTCCTGACTAAAGTGTGAAGTTGAAGGGTAGATGAAATTTTTCAGCTCTGCATTGTCTCAGGGGGCATTATCTTAGGATTCTCTTGGTGTACCCAGTGGACAGCTTGGAGGGTCTTTTTTGCTTATGGCATAGACTAAGGAACAATTTAGTGCAGAACATTGAATTTCAAATCTTTTCCAAGTTAGTTTACTGGCATTGAAATGTAGGCAATGTGTGTCCTTCTGCATATTTGAAATTCCGAGCTCATTTTGTGACTGCAATGTTGCTTGAGCCTTCTCTTCAAGCTGGGAATATGTCCCTTAAAGGTGAGCCACGACTGAAAGGCTTTAGCAAGCCCTTTCAGCTGCATGGGGGGGGAATGGAGCCATGCACATGCTGCTTGTGAGCAGGACAGCATCTCCCTGTGGGGCACAGTGGGCACAGCCTGCTTACTCCGAGGTAATTAATATAAGAAGCACTGTCTCTGCCTCTCCAGTTTCAAGCAGCTTGAGGAAACCTGTGCCTTAGGTTTCCCATTATGATGACAGAGTCAGAGTTTTCACACCAGGAGGAAGTGCTGTGTTCACTATCGCTGCTCACGCCGTAATGTGTGGCACCGAGCCTTTGTGCTTTATTTTTAAGGCTGAAATAGTGCACTAAAAAAAAATATGCACTTAAAAAATGAATGCAGAAATTACGCAGCGAAGACGTGCATATCAGAAAATTGTGGTTTTGAAGGAGATGTATTTCAGCAACTTAACCTACATTAGGATTCAGAACCTATTAAGGAAACTTGTCAAGTCCATGGTTAGGCAGTCCTGTACTATTTTGTGGGGATGGAAGCTGTTTTCATAGGTTCATATTATGCTGCACAATCTAATTATATCTTTCTTGGAAGACAGCTAAGCACATGTTCCCTGGCTCCTGTGCCACCCCCTCTTTTTCTCCCCACTCCTCTCCCTCCCCATGTCCTCAAAACCTTTGTCCCTGTGGTAGTATCAAAAGTCATTTCTTTGCTTTACTTTTCAAATGGTGCATTGCCCAGGTGGTCAGTCATGTCCATAGTTAAAGCAATCTGACAATTTCTGTGTACATGACCTTGTGTTCACTGTTCACAAGTCATTTTTCTGGGCTGCAGTTTTCCTTGCCAGGTGTCTGCTGTGGTCAGAAATTGTTTACTGGTTTCTGAGAGTGAAAAGCACAGAAAACGTTGTTTCCACTATATGAAAAACAGATTGGATAAGAAGCAGAACAAAACAAGCCCTCGCATCTGTTGAGTTAGCAAGCTCCAGTGTATGGGGATAGGGACCCCAGGTTTGTTAGGAGTGGGAAGAAGGCAGATGTTGAGCTGAAGGTCATACCATGGTACCAGCAATATTTCTCTTGACACCTGAGTAAAAGTTCTTGCAAGTCTGGATGATTATAAGCTTCTCAAAATACCAGTGTGTACTTGTTCAGTAAAAATTTCATTTTGAAGTATTGAGGTTCTAAGTGCTTAGGCACTGGTCAAAGATTTAGCAAAAGCATCCACTTGTGATAAAGCTGAGCAATGTTAGATCTACATGGCCTTTAGAGGTCTAGCATCATAGAGAGAGGAAGTAGCTTGAAAGTCAGGTGTTGACTGTGTGTTGGGTTGAGGCATTCCAGCGTAGGTGTGGTGTAGGCTTATTTGAGTGGCTGTTCCAAGAAAACAAGCAACAAAACCTGTCAATAACTGGTTTGTGTTTTTTCTTGCTTGTTGTGTTTTTAATGACTC